>VZUI01066428.1:0-167500 GCA_013401135.1 Cettia cetti | reverse complement strand
GTTAGATCAGATCAAACATTTGTAAAACCAATTACCTCTTACTGCAGCTTTTAGACTGAGATTAATAAATAAAGCAGAGTATAACAAACATAGCAGAAGCAATTTCCCCATTTTCAGTATTAACACTGAAGTCAAAGCTGTATTTAATTTAAAAACTTGGAAGTTACTCATGCCATCAGAGTTCAGAATGTATAAATATGCAACTTCACTTAATGATTTAGACTCATAATGTCATCCTAAAAAACAATTTACAGTATTAGTGGTGAAAAATGTCACCACACTTCAATGTTTTGAACAATATTATTATGGAGTCTTTAAATACCCTAGCAGAACCTGGTTAAGAATTTTAAGTAGTGCTTACTTGTAAATGTAGCATAAATCAAATGTAAATGTTCTATTTTTTTGAATGAATGCTTGTAAGAGTTTTATTTAGGTATCTTATACTGAAATTGAGTATTCCAAGAATAAAATTTGAATTCTCTATTTAGAGGGACTTTTTTAGTAATCTGAGGTTCTAACAGCAAGGAAGCCCAGGTAAAAACAGGGTTACATGGTAACAGACAGACTCCTCCCTAACACCTTAGCTCATAAACACTCTGTCGTCCTCCCTGAAGAGAAATTATATACAATATAAAAATATATAAAATAAAATCTATAATATATGAAATAAATAAAAGGCTTTACGAAGTAGAAGGAGAATGGCAGGGGCTGAATTAAGAAACTGGTGGGCAATGACGTGTTTATAGAAGAGCGAGTACCACAGTAGAAGAATTATTGCCTTAATTTTTAATTTCTGGAACATTTTTTTCTTCCTTGTATTGAGAAGCACAAGGATTCATCAATGGAGGCTGTTCTGAATGTCTCTCCTCAACAGTTATCATACAATATTTTAGAAAGTTGAATTACTATTGCCTTGATTCTAGAAATATTGAAAAAGGGACAACTCCAATAAATTAGGAAGATATTAAAATATTATCTTCTCTTTTTAAGTTTGAAGAAAAAAGAAACTGATAAAAAGTTACGGACTTTTGATAAAAAGTGAACTGACTTTTGCCTGTGGGCAAGTATCTCTCTCGAAAAATCTAGATTTCTTGAATTTCTTTAATTGTATTATCAATTTAACTTCAAAACCTACCATTTATGTTGTGATTTAAAGTAATATCCTGCCCCACCCCCACAGAGCATTAAGAATTTTCACCTTTGCTTCAGTGGCAACAAGGAAAAAAAAATCACCATGAATCCAAAAGGATTCCAATGCATAAAGCTACAGCCAACATACAGTTAAATTGCTAGTGCTACCTGACCTTCCAGAATATCCAGCTACCTCTGAAAACCAGAAGAGGAAGAGTTAAAATAATAAAACTTGAAAAGCAAAGAAATACAGAATTAAGGTATAAAACCAATTCTGTAATGCAGCTTTATGTTGCCTAACTGGTTCTAGAAAAGCCATTACAGATTTTTTTTCAAATTTCCATGGTGTTATGGTAGACAGCAAGGATGATTATGGAATGGGCCCTTGTCTGTTACACTGTGTTCTGTTTTACTTCCAGCACTGGTAACACTCACAGTCTAAACTCTATGAGGGAGGTGTAGCTTCTACTAAAAAGTGAGGGATTAAGTTAAGAAAGTTCACCTCATAAATGCCTAAAAGCTGGTGACTTAAACATGCTTTGTTTCAGTACCAGGTTTTTTAAAGCTGCTTCAGAGCTCCATACAAGAGTTTAATGATATGGATTATGAGTTGTGAGCTGTTATATCTGACATACTTCTCGGACTCTGTCAACTAAGCCAAGACCTTGTAAGACAGCTTTCAAACATGAACCTGCAAGACGGCTTGAGGTGAGCTTAGGGTTCCATCTGACAACTCACTGATTTTGGAGAGCAAATTATCAAGTCTTGTCTCCCTCATATAGCTGCTGGATGCTCTTTTCAGTTGCGCAAACAGAACTCTAGGGCAGAGCTGGAAGGTAATGTGGGGGACACACTACACTTCACTAAAATCTTCCTGTTTGTTAAGGGAAGGGAGTGAAAGTAATGGAAAGGGAACCTTTACATTTTCACAAGACAGGGAAGTGCATTAAGTGCTGTGAGTGCTGACAGAGAAAGGTCTGGTGTCCTCCTTTTGTTCAGCCCACCTCCTGTACTGGTGTTCAACTGGTGTAGGGCAAGTAGCCTCCACTCATGTGGCAAGCCCACTCTTTTGCTCTATAAGCATTTTTTTTCTAAAAGCAAATTGATTTAACATGCAGTCTAACAAAAACTAAAGCTAGTTCCCTCACTGTAAGCAATGCACAGCCATGAGAAACAACAAGGGATATCATGGAGAGTCAAAGAGAATCATAATATCTTTTAGGCTGGAAAACACTTCTAGGATCACCAAGTCTAAATAATAACCACTGCAACATCCACCACTAAACCATGTCGCCTATGAACCACATCTGCACATCTTTTGAAGACATAAAACATCCTATTTTGAGCAGAGGAATGCTCTCATTTCAATTTGTGTTCTGAAATCACCTCTTCAGTATCTTGCGATATTGCAGTCTCAGTATTTTAGCAAGAACTGGTAATGTGTGCAAATTCCTGCTTTCTGAATATGACCTAATTAGGGAATTCTGCCTCAGAAGAGGGGATATATGAACAGTTTTTCTCCTGGGAGTACCTGTGCCAATTTAAAAGAAGCATGTGAGGACACACATCTAACTGGGATGTGTTATCTGTGTGATGGAACATTATGAAAAGGCAGAATTAAGAACACATCATGCTAGTAGATGGTGTCAGCCCTACACTTCCCGCTTACCAAGTATTTAAGACTACATTACCATAATTCTTCTTTTTGTGGTTTTCCAAGGTCTGAGTGTTGCTCAGTTTAATGAAACAAGGCACCAGAAAGCAGTTATAAGTCTGTGTTAAGATGATATTTTATATTAAAAAATAAAAGGACTCTCAAACTAAATTTCTCAGTTTTCATGTCACTTCCTCTGCTGCCACACAGCAGTTTTACAAGCCACAGAACAGAAGTGCAAAAATCTGCCTGGGACCATGTAATCACATCTGAAGTGGTTCCAATCAGTTACTAACAAAGGCCAGGTCTTACACACTTACACAAGTAAGTGAACCTTGAACAACTCCACTATTAACACAGCCAGTCCCAAAACCTCACACCAATGGGGTTGTACTCTCCAATATTAATTCCAGATGGTCAAAATCATTCTGGGAAAGAGAAGAGCCAAATCTGATTTCAGATAGAAACACAAAATCAGAAGACTCTGAGGAGTCTTTTATCATTTATCTTGCCTGTTTGTTTAAAGGAAAGTTTATTACAACAGTCCCTGGATCAAATCAGCCCAAATGTAGACCACAAAACTGGAAGGAATACAGCCAGTTACAAGACAATCCATCTCAGTTGTGTGACACATGAACTGTACAATAAATAATTTTCCATTTGTATTACAAGCACTTCCATGTTATAAGGAAAGTTATAAAATGCTGTCCAGTTGGGCAAAAAATAGGAGAACATGTTGAGAACAATGTTCATCATAGAGTTTTGACCTACATACGTAAAAGAATTACCTGGGGGTTTTTTAAGACAACTGCAACTACATCAGAACCTATTCCCCTTTTTGTCCTTTTTTGTCTTACTGGAATGTATCTCAAATTTGATTACGGATTCTTACATATGCAGAGTTTCACCTGATAAGCCAAGTTATAAACAAATTCTTTCAATAATTTTTAATTCTCTTATTTTCTTTATTGGTAATGAGGTTCAAGTCTCTTACTTATTGGAAGGCTTCTGATTTCCTGGTTGTCCATGTTCATCTTGCTTTAATCCTGCAAGCAAAGCATCTCTGGAACAGTGCTTATCCTGTTTGGGGAAAAGAGAGAGACAGTAAGAATGATGTGTGGAAATTCACCACAAAATTCCTACTGTTTTCTGAAGTAATATGTGAAAGAAAATCTGCACCTGTAAATGGGTAATGAAGGAAAACCTCTGCCGCTGGAAAGGTTCACATCCCTCCCATAAGCACTGCCCTGGGTAGACATCTTTTCCTCCATGTTCGGTTGCTGCATGATAGAAAACCTGTGATGGTGTCTGAAACCACCTATAAAAAGAGGGGAGGGGAATTTAATTTTTTTTTCCCCACAGTTAATGACGAGGTACAAATATAACAAACATCAACTCATAATGGTTAACCATTTTTTTTTTCTGAATTGAGACATGCATTGATAAATAGAAAGTTGCAAAATTTTGAAAGGAAAAACATGTACACATATTACCAGAGAGCTACCAATAAATGCAAGCATGATTTTTCCAAATCTGATTGAAATATCATCATTCTATTTTCTACTTACACTTCACCAAAGAAATAATGCATGTTAATTCCAATATAGCTATTCTCTGCAATACAAGCAAAATACAGCAACAAACTACGAACAGCTATAGCAGATAAGGTTTATATAATATATAAATATATTTCTATATAGAAGTATATAATATATTTATAGACTAGTATCTCTCCCATTTTCCTTCTTCACTGGCAGTCAGACTCAGACCTTATTTAAATCTGACCGACTTGGTGGCCTCCTCTGGACTCATTCCAGCAGGTCCATGTTCTCCCTCTGCTGGGGACCCCAGAGCTGGGTGCAGCCCTGCAGGTGGGGTGTCACCAGAGCAGAGTAGATGGGCAGAATTCCCTCCCTTGACCAGCTCTCTGTGCTGCAAGCTGGGTCACGTTCAGCCTCTCCTCCACCAGCACCCCCGAGTCCTTCTCAGCAGGGCTGCTCTCCATCTCTTCACCCCCAGCCTGGGTTGATACCAGGGTTTGCCCCTGTCCAGGTGCAGCACCTTGACTTGGCCTTGTTAAACATCATGAGATTCCCTCATGCCCAGTTCTCAAGCTTGTCCAGGTCCCTCTGGAAGGCATCCTGTCCTTCAGGTGTGTCAACTGCACCACTCAGCTCGGTGTCACCTGCAAATGTGCTGAGGGTGCACTTCATCCTTTCATCCCTGTCATTAATGAAGATACTAAGCAACACTGGTCCCAGTGCAGACCAGTGAGGGACACCATGTGTCACTGATGTCCATCAAGACTCTCACCATTGATCACCACCCTCTGGTTGTGACTGTCCAACCAATTCCTGATCCATCTAACAGTCCACTTACCAAATCCATCTCCCTTTGATTTAGAAAGAAGGATGTTGTGGGGGACCGCATTAAAGGCTTTACATAAGTCCAGATAAATGGCATCTCCAGCAATGACATTTGACTGTTATCCTCTGATGAAGTTACTCCATCACAGAAAGCCACTAGGTTGGTCAGACAGGATTTTCCCTTGGTGGAGCCATGCTAGCTTCGTTTGTTGTTACCTGTTCACCAGCAAGGGTACACCTCCTCTGACCCTCCTTTTCTGATTAATGTACCTGTACAAGCCCTTCCTGTTATTCTTTGCATACCCTGCCAGGTTCAGTTCCAGTTTTGCCAGCTCTGTTCCATTCCTTTGTCCCCAAAGATTCCACTGACACGCTCCCTTAACAGCTGGAAGTCTGGCTTCTTAAAGTTCAGGAGCCTGACTTTACTCCTTACCTGACCCGTATTCCTCAAGACTGCAACTCCACCAAAGAATGAGAGCTGCAACCTAGGCTACCTCCAATCTCATGTAGACAAATGATATACTATTGTAACATACATAAGCTGGTAAAGGAGAATTGCTCTATTTCAAAAAACATGACATGAAAAATAGTGAATGACTCAAAGCATTGGGGTTTAGCCTATCTAATCTCAGATGCTACAAATTAAGTCCCTTACTTCAACAGAGAAAAAAGACCAAAAGATTTAGCTGCTCAAAATTCACTTCAATACAACAAACCCAGCTCATCAACACCCACTTAATGCTTGGACCAAAGAGGTCTGGAAATCTAGCTGCTGTCATTTGGGAAGTCATTAACACCAGCTGCCCTCACACACTCTCAGTTTTTGAACAGCAGATCAGTGACTTCTTTGATCCAGCCGCCTCCTTCCACATCCCACTACCCTTTCCAGTAGTGTCCATTATGCAAACATGCAACTGATGCCTAGGCCTAGGTGTAGACACAGATACCTGAACACCATAAAGGCATCAGAGCTAGCCACCCACAGACAAGTCTTAGTCATAAACTGAATGCTACTGCAATAACCATCTGTAAAAATACAGCAATTACCTTCTGCATTGGCAATAAATACTAGTCTCTTTGAAAGCATTCACCTTCTACATGCCAGTTACCTCTAACTGAAGGGAAGCTGAGAAGAAGAAATACCTGCCTCTTGCTGTTGTTCCAGATAACCCATAGTAGGAAATGAAAATAAAATGTTTTACATCTACACTGGCTCAACAGTGGGTGTTTCGGAGGACAGAAAGATATCTTTCCACAATAAAGGGGAATCAACTTAAGCCTGGCACTAACCATTTTATGAATAATTTCTGGCACAGATGAAACAAATTTCACGGCCTAAGTGAAATCCAAAATACAGTGCAAAACATTTCATTCAACATGGCAAAGCTTCAGCAAAATAAAGATATTTCAGCTATGCTGGCTCATTCACTGTCTAATATATTCAATGTTATACACTTCAATCATGGATCTAAGAAGATTCAAACTTACTACCATTTTGCAGAGAAACTATTTTTCCTTAAAGGAACACCTAACTATAGTAATAAAAAAAGCTTACGTACTGACAATATGGTCAGTTCAGTCTAGACTCTTGTTTCCACACTTAATTCATCCATGGTTCTTTCTGTTCAGCTGCTGAACAGAACATTAATAGCTAACTCAACAGGCACTGGAGATTCAATACCATTTTCCATTTACTTTTTAAATACAAAGCAATTCAAGAGCAGACATCTGCCTACCTCTGAAACAAAACAGCAGCTTTTAAATTAAGCTGCATGCAATTAGCAGTACTTGCAGACAGCTGAAGTTCAAAGGAAAACACCTACTTTCTGTTACATCCTTAATGCAAAGTAACGTGCTGACTGACACCTTTTAGAATTTTACTTCCACTTCAGATACAAAATCTGAACACATCTGCCAGAGGCAAATCATTTCAACTATTTGCATAATTCAGCCTCATCTCATTGTATTCTTTAGACACTACTAAATCTGTGGTATTTCAAATCTTGGTCTAATGTTTCCTAATTCAGTTCTAAAAAAACCCAACACAAACCAAAACACCAACACACACCAATGGAATGCTGCTGACTGGAGCAGCCAAATTAGTCAGCAGGAAAAGAACGTAGTATTTATTTGTATTTATCCTGCTTCGCAATAAAATGTTTAAGACATTCACTGACTTCTGCATTGCATCTTTGAAGGAAAACACAATCCTAGTATTTTTTTAGAATTAAACTAAAGAACATGCATAGAGAAACAGGTGAAAATTATTTTTTCAAATGTGCCTCCTGTCACATCTTTCCAGTTAGCTACAAATATCACCCCCCCCCCCCCCCCCGCCCCAGTATTCTATCATTATACTGTGATGAAACTGCCTGCCTAATCCTAGGGGGGAAAAAAAAAATTGCTACAGAATTGAGAATGAAACCAAGAAGTGAATGTGAAGTTCACACAGACTAATGACCCACTCAAAAGAATCTTCTCGTTTCCCACTTAAACTACTCAATAAAAACAGCTAAGATTGAGAGCTATAAATAAAAAAAGGTGGCAATTCCACATTTTTCTTTAAGTCTAACAGAACCAGGAAGCCTACAGGAAATTTGATATACCAGGCTGTTCAAGGAATATGAATAAACAATATATATTTGAGGAAAATGCTAACTTCTAATTTTGATTCTCTCTTCACCTCAGAGAATGCTGAATGTAATGTTTATCTAAACCCGTTTTAGGCTGGAACTGAAATAACTGTTTTAAAGGTGACAGCATAAAAACAAGAGCTGTGTGTCATGTGAACTAAATTTATTAATGCAAAAATCTCTGAAAGCTTTGAAAAGAATGAAATTTAACCATGAACAAAAAGCAGTACAGGAAGTAACAGCCAGATACACTACATACAAAGTAAAATACAGTGATCAATGGCCTACATTGTAGCCCTTAACTTCAGTCTCAGGTAAATTTTCTGGAGTAGTATTTTAAGACAGACTACAAGAAGACTGATAATGTAAGGTAATTTAATAGTACTGCTCCTCCTCCTGTCCCAACCCAGTTCATCCTATGTAACCTTAGACATGAAATGAAGTTGGTGACTTGTACTTTAAAACTGTAGTTCAGGTAATTCTTTGACATGTTATAAGCTGGCAAGGCTCCTGCTGTGACAATGCCCCAGCCTTTCATTTCAACCTCAATGCAACCTGTACCTAGGCATGAGTTACTGCATCTCCTGTGCAGCCAGAGACTATGCCTCTACAGTTCTATTTATTAGGAGTAAGAGATGAAACCACAGAGTAAGTAAAGCTTTACATATTATTTCTTACATAGAGAAGTGTCACCTATCAAAGAATGAAAAATCACTTTTAAAGTGAAAATAGTGCAATGATTTAAAAAGCACCAGAATCTCTATGTCATGCATTGACTGAATGATCTTAGAATTATGTTTGCAAGGAATGAAAGAAACAGAAATTACACCTTCAGGGGCTTCACACTAACTGTCATTCAGTATTCCTATAATTCTGTTCAAGTGCCTTATTTTCACTATCAGTTCCAAACAGTTAAACTTCTCCATCTTTTCATCCTAGTTTTCTGAATTTCCCACCAGCTTTCTGTCAAATCAGCTTTATGCTCCCTTTGTCATCCTACAGCAATGAGGCCCCTCACTCTTTTTTGTACCAACCTATGTTATGCAATTTTTTTTCACTCGCATTTTGTCTCTCCAGTTTCTGAAGTGGCTATTTGACAACTACATTTTTTTCACCAATCTCTGCCCTTACCCAGAAACAAATTGTATACACAAGCCTAAGTTATTTTAAAAATCACTGTCAAGATACACACACTTTTAGTAAGAGATGTATCAAGTTTTTAGAAGCATACATCTAAATGTCTGCTAGTTCACTCCTAAGAACAACAGCAGCAAATTTTTTAAAAAAACCAAACTCTAAACCATGGCTGTCTAGTCTTAAGGTCCAGTTTCTTTTTACTTCCTTTCATGACAATGGCATCCTCTGGCACACAAATGGTATAATTATCAAAATTAGTCATAAGCTAAATAAGACTGTGACCAGGACATTGAAGTGCAACACCCTGCTCTTGCAAAACTGGAAACACAAGAAAATCTCAAGACATGATTTGTAACTGCAGTACAGGAACTATTTTTACATTTGCAACACAAAGAACTTCAGAGCTAGGAATTCTTTCAAACTTAACTACACAATTATTTTTTGTTACTGAAGAATCAATACACTACAAGAAACTCACATAATACTCATTTTATGCTCTGAAGTATAACTGAGAGCAGCTAAGTGTCTTGCATTACCCGATCTCATTCCATTTCCTCAACACTTTTCACTTTTTTTCCTCCCCACTGACAAAGTATAAGGTAACTTAAAGATGCAGAGTGGAGGGAACTTGTAGAATCACCTTCTATATACAAGCATCTGTTACATATCAGTAAAAGGTAAATAAAGGAGCCATTTACTTTTTACAAGATTGCCACAGACACATGAAGTTCTGTCCAGGTTTTTTCATTTGCTCTGCATGTTGACTTGCTGCAGTGTATGAAGGTGGCTGCAAATTCATCTGCTGGCCCTGTACTTGAACTGTTGGTATCGACGTTGCAGGTGTGCTCTGTAGAAAAAGTTAAAACAATTTTAAACAGGGCTTATTTCTAGACTTGACATACAGTTTAGTGCTGGTTGAAAGACTTTTTGTTTTACACCTTAATCCACCACAGGTGTTCAATTTTTAATACTCTGAAGTCTTAATAAGCATTAGTAAGACACAGTAACACAGGGGACATACAACTTTTACACTATAGTACTTATGCAGAACTTCCTAATACTCAAATAATAAACTTCATGCTCAAATTCAAGTACAGAATTATGACTGCAGAGAAATTTCTCAAGGGCACTAGTGGAGTAAAGGTTAACATTACTTTTTAAATGCTTTGTTGTTATTTAAGAAAAGAAAAAGTCTCATGCAAACTCAAGGCATTGCAGTATCATTAGCACAGGGAATAGCACAACATGCTCAGAATGCCTGACGATGCTGTACAACTCATACACAATGAAAAGAGAAACATTTCAGAAAGGAAAATTATATTCCCCTTGTTCCCCTGCAATATAATAACAAGACACTTAACACTCAACTAAAATAATCTTTGAAATTACCTAAAATTATATCATCCCAAACCAATTTTATTTCTTTTTCTGAATAACTGATACTGAATGCTGAACTTTCCATTTCAAAACAGTGTCTGTGTCAGAATATTATTTCTCTTCTTTTTTCCTGGAAGGCTCTGGTCAGCAAGACATTTGTAAAGATGATGATAGTAGAAAAATTAAGCTTTTGAATACTATTTAGAGATGAACACCTAACATCTTTTTTTTTCCCCAGTATTTGAAAATAAATAAAGAGTTCAAATAAAATTACTTCTAAGTCTGTGTAAGAATATTACAAGCAAACACTTTCAAAAGGTACACATATTTAGATCTTTACAGTTTTGTTACTGAGTAACTTTAGACTTTCACTACAAAGAAACAAATAACTAACTTAAATTTCTAACATTTCATTTGCATATTAATTTACATTTTCTTCCTGCTGCTCTCTGTTGGCATTGTGGACAGCAGACACACAATGTAGTGAGTTAATAACTATCACAGATTATAATACCAATAACATGACCCAAGTGACAGCAAAAAAGCCTGATCAAAACCAAAACACACCCCATATCCAAGCAATAAAACATGATAAAATTAAGGAAAAACTCTGCAAAACTCCTACAGCACAACTACTTATGATGCCTGTGATCCATCCGAAATTACTTGAGTCCATTAGTTATAACTACAAACTATTTTGAACTCAGCAATGATTTTCACCTAAAGACCTTTAAGCTATTTCACAAAATGGACAATGAATCCTTCACAAGGTATCTTCCAGCAAAAGGTAAACACAAATGGAGCCTTTTAATATCAACAACCCCTTAAAAAGGCATTTTTAAAATGAAGCTGCAAGTAAAATAATGGAGTGTCAGAAGTACAGCTTGTTTTGCAACCTTCACTTGGCATCCCAGTATCAACATACTCTGATGGTCCTTTATGTGACTTTTTATCCCTGTAGAACTTCTGTCTCATTTAATGTGCTGAAGAGAAAATAAGCCTTCTGAATGAATTCAGTGTTTGATTTAATTCTCATCATTCAATGTGTGGTTCATGTACTATTTACTCCATTCAGAGCAAACCCTGCAATTAATCTGGAATTATGAATTTTCTCAAGGATTTCTCTGGCAAGCTCTCCTAGTGGTATTCAAAGGTTTTAATATGATCTCATTGAAAATTTGTTTATTTAAAGTAAGTTGATCTGAGATATACAACACAAAATGTTGCATGATGAAAATGAAAGAACTTAGAAAGAGAAACAAATTTTCAGGACAAAAAATTATGATTCAGTTTCCCCTACCATTTTTTTTCCATTTTTCTTTTCCTGTGAGAAAAAAATTTGAAAAATTGAAAAGAAACATGTCAAATAGTTGCTGTTGATTAAAACTCTCTTCTTTCTGCACTACTGTGGAGTAGTTTCACTCTAACTTGGTGGACACAATTTCCATTTTTAAGACAAATCCATTGCTTGCCTATCAGCTTTGTTGATTATCAGCTTTGTTCATTATATTTTTAAATCAACACATAAAGCAAAGTTACATTTGCTCCTAGCACTTTTTACTTTATTTTAGAAATGAAACGTTTACAGTCAAACATCACAAAGCTTTCCTCTCTTCTTTCACGAGATCAGAAAGATTCAGAGAGATTAACGTGTATTTTTGGGTTCCTTTTCCCTCTATTGTCATGTATCAGTTTAATAATGCATGACACATGACACTAAAACTAGGTACAGCCTTAGTTTTTCAGAAATGAAACTCCTTTTTTTCCCCCAGAAATATACCTAGAAATGCTTGCTATCAACTACCTAGTTTACAGTGCTCATATACAATGATTATGTAAATTCACTTATTTCTTTAAACAATGACAGCCATTAACTTTTCCCTAATGAAGTCTTTCTGAGAAAAGTAACATTGTAAAGTCTTTCCCTGGGGCATAAAGCTTCCAGAAATTTCCTCCTCTAGTAAAAACATTTAATGAAACCACATTTCCCAAGAAAACAAATGTCCAGTACTCCGCAACACTTGAAAGCACTTCACAACACCCTTTTGTAATCAAATCAGATCTCTCCATGATACAATTTGCAACTGCCACCACTTAGCCCTTTTCTCACAGGATCTTGGGACTGAAAGGTACCTCTAGAGCAGCATCATCTGTCTCAGGAGGGTTTACACTCAACTCTAAAGCACACAAACACAAACCCTTAATGCCTGTACAGTCTACTTACAGAGCAGATACGAGAGCCTACTTTTAATAAGCAGGTAGATGTTTTTTTATCTAGACTGGGTTGACTTTAGACTGAGGTATTGGAGGGGGGGAGGAAATTCAGCCTGGTCATGAAATCCAAGAGTACAACTAAGGGCTTTCTGCTAACTAGAATGGACTGTTGACAAAGATGTTAAGTTAATTATATGCCCAAGAGCTCCTACATTTGGGCACACAAGCTCCCTGTGTGGTAGATATAACAAACCCTATGAGCTGAAGTCAGATGTGGCCTCCACTTACATTTCCCAGAACCAGCGCTGCTATTCCCTTTATGCACGAACAGATAACTATTTTGTCATGATACCTGCACATTCTATTTAAAAGGCCTACTGTGCCACCACCAAGAGAACACTGCATCCCAGTGTGTTTGGGATTCTGTTGACATGTAGAGCCATACGCAGTTTAAAAGCATTAAGCTGCATTCTTTCCCCACTACTAATGTGCAGAGTCACTGTAAATAAATGTAATTAAAAAAGAAAATGCAATTTAAAAAGAAAATTTTAAAGGCAAATAATTATTAGTAAAAATATTTTAAAAGTATAATAGGATTTACAGCTTGATACGACAAAATTTTGTTTAGTTTATTCATGATAATGAATATTATCTATAAAAATGCATAACCTGAAAACAAATAGAGCAGAATTTGAGTATGAGATAGGGGTCAAGTGAATAAGTAGGCACCATAATACATGTTCTTTTCTTCTTAGATTATGTCTCTTTGCAACAGTGTGCTTCACAAGTGAAAGGCAATAAAAGCACAGATTCTATATTTCACTACTTCCAGCTGAGAAACTCATTTGCTCTGTGGCTACGAATGAATTACACCTCCTGGAGCTACACACCTGCTTTCTGGCGCATGGTAATTCTCAGCTTTCCAATCAACAGAGAGAAGGAGCAAACAGCCAAGGCCACAGAGATTTTGCCACCTAAATTTCTACACAAGCATGTTTCAAGCGGGCAGCCTTAGGAGAAATGGGTGTGCATTGTTTGTAAGGGAATGACAGTGATGAGCAAGAAAGTCTTTACTTTAAAAGCCAGATAAGGCAATTTAAATCAGATATGCTCAATTCTAAGAACTTGGCATGGTATCAGAGCATTCCTTTAAATCACACACCAATTGGGACAAACCAACATGGTTATGTTCAACAGATGTTTTGGAGGCGTTTGAAGAGGAATAAGAAAATGTGCAAAGAAAAGCATACAGACAGGTAATTGCTCATTTCTTTTTCAACCACCAGTCTAGCAAAATGCCTCAGGAAAGCAACAAACCACAAACAAAATAAAAGGCAAAAAAGTACAGTACCAGTTCTGTCTCTTCTCAAGAGTACATTTTATGAGCTTGTAAAATATACATGGAGATGCAAGAATAAAATTGCAATACCCTGTGTATCATGTATACCTATTCTGACATAACTAAGAGATCCCCTTTTTATCATAATGCAAAATATGAAAAGAAATTTTAAAATACTCAGTATACATACAGTTATTTCCCAACAAGCTTTGCTGAGGTATACAATTAATAATCTCAGATTATACACACAAGAAATCAGTATTTGTCTAATTGGATTTTAATGGCACTTACATGGGCTGTCCCATAAACAGCCAGTATACAATTTTCATTATTTTAATAGGCCATTTAAATGAACATTTTCCCCCATGCACACTGTATCATCCCATTTCAAACTACCATTTATACAATGAAACCAATTTCTCGTAACTTCTACATTCCCTTAAGATTACTTCTTTCTGGCTTTCCTCAGTTTCCAGATTGTTGTTCCACTTCTGCCCTATTTGGTCATCCTTCCTTATCTTCAAGCACCTTCCCTTTCTCCTCTCTGTAGCTCCTGACAGCTAATCCTACTGTAGTTGCATAACTAATACTCTCCCTTCCTTTTCTGTCCTCTGAACCTCTTTTTTCAGTCATCCTGTTTGGTTTTACTTTTTACAATTTTTTTTCTTCTCTCCCTTTCACACTTCTCTGAAATAAATCAGACGGGAAATCGCACACTAAAAGTTTCAGCAGCTATGTAATTTTGCCACAGCTAATATCCCTTTATTCTCTGTCCCTCACCGTTTTTCCCCACTGAATTGTATTTCTAATAAATTTCACAATGTTTGCAGTAAAAACCATGCTCTCCTCTTTCTTCTGCAAGACAGCCAATACATACTTAGATACTTCAGAGAAGATGAAACCATGCAGATGATGCTCAAGTGAAAAAAGCGTTCCTCAACTGCTGCCTTTCAAGAAAGTCAAGGACAAGGAAGCTGCTTATCAGATGAGGAACACTCAAAATTGAGGTAGAAAATAGAAAGTAACACAAGGCCTAATCTTAAACGAAGTCATCACTAAAATTCATACCAAATTCATAAGATTTCATTTCTGGATATTTAAAAATACTCCTAAAAGCAGACTTAATATTTGAAATACTCAGCATCTTCTTTTCCAGAAAAGCAATGGCTATTGCACCTGCCCAGCAGCTTTAGAGAAACAAAAAGAGCTGGCCAGAGTGATTTTGGTACTGTTTATAATACAACACATTAATTTTAAAGAAGTGGTGAACATCTCTGCAAATCCTAAGCCCAACTATATCTGAACAAAATACTCTAAAATGGGTTCAACTGTAAGTCCGTACTTGAAATATTATGATAGACATGATTAGCAAATATATAGACATACAGCTAAGGCAAATAGTTAATGAATAAATTTCTCACCAAGATCAAAACTAATTAACTCATTTCTTCCACATTTCTGTAATTTTGAAGAAAGGGAGGGCATCCTACAGATAGCAGAATGTGCAAACTTTCAGGTAGGGAGACATTAAACCAAGTTCTTCTGATTTGCAAATTTCTACCAAATGGCAAACCCAGTAGGCAGCATTTCTGTTTGTAGAGGTAATGAAAACTGAAGTAACTATTAGTGATAGTGATACTAGGGATACTGTAAAAAAGAAAATATCAGCACGGAAAATACTTTTTTCCTATCCTCCCTCTCCAGTTATCATGATGTAAATTATGTATAGTTAGATGTATTACTCCCTTCTCAAAATTCTTAAAATCTGATCATTTTGTACCTGCTTGAGATACAACTGCAAATTCTTTTCAGGTACATATTGAGGGAACAAATAAACATATTCCATTCATGAGACAGCCACACCATTTTGTACTTAAGCCAAATCCTTAGTAAAGCTGTAACAGAAATTCAAACTGTGGAACAGCTAAAGACACTCGGTGTAAAAAGCAAGGCATAGCTAATAAATCTGCACTACAGAAAATCTAGCATAGGGATGCTGCTAACAGAACTATTAATTTTGGTCAAATTATTTCTATTAAGAACAAGGATAAGTAACATATTAAAAAAATACAGATCTTCCCCCCCCACCAAAAAAAAAAAATCTAAGTGAAAATTTAGGAGTTCAAAGACATTTTAAGAATTAACTCTGTGCACTGTCACAGTTAGAAGCAAAAAGTAGAGAAAGTAAAAAAGGAAGGAACTTATTAACTGTTAACCCTAATTTTTGACAACTAGAAAAGAGCAACCTAACTTGTCAAAGAAAATGATGTAGCACTAGTCAGTACTTGTCACATTTTGAGTTCTAGGTGTGTATAAGCCCATCATGTTTATGCCTTCTACTTTGTCAAAGGCAAAAAAACTCCCAACCAGGGAAAAAAAAAAAAACAACACCAAAAAACAACAACAAATAAAAGACCTCTGTTACTCCAAGTTCAAAATGAAAAATACTACTAACACGTACACTCAGGACTTAATTTCCTCTCTCTGGTTTGTCAGAGCTCTTAACTGCCAGACCTACCATTCTATTCCCTTTGCTTCTATTCAGGTTAGGAATGGGATTTTTGGAGAGCGATTTTCTGTCTTTGTACAAAACTAAAATAAATTCTAGGGAACAGAATAATTTCTAACATGATTATTTTACTAATTAATACCCCTGATGTCCATACCTCATTTCTAGTAAAGTATTAGGGAGTAACCACTTTCAAAAGGTTCAACAAAATCATTCAAGGGACAAAAAAGCCCAACAAACCCTCACCAAAGCTTGGCAAACAGAGAAAGAAAAAAAAAAACCAAGACAATGTTTTTTTTAATCGATAAACGTTGCAAATATTTTGTAATGAATAAATGTAAATATTTCAACAAATTTACAAAATAATACTTTCTCCTAACTCTAGTGAACCCAAAAAGCAAGACCATGAAGACCAACTTTAACTGCAAGAACCTCATTTCAGCCAGCCAGATGCAGGTGTGGCTTTCTCTGAAAAAACATATTCAACCCCTCCACAGTGACAGAGAATAAAATGCAGAACAACACTGACATTTTTCCAAAACCATCCCGCAAATCACTGTTGTTTTCAGAACAGTTAAACCTTAAAGGAAGAAAATAGTAAGCAGAAGTTCTTTCCTCACTGCATATGATCAAGCTACAAATTTTGAATTCCACTATTGTCACTGATATTGAAGAAGTATGTAAACTGTTAAAACTTCAGTCTGTGGAAGAACAGAAAGCATCATTTCCTGAATATCTGAAATACTATTCAAGAGATATCAACCGAGCTCTCATTTTCAGCCGTGTTATTTCACAGTATTAGTCAGAATCACAGTCAGAATAAACATAAAAAGAACACTGCAACATACCTGTGTGACCATGCTTTGTATATACGTGGTTGGATGCTGCTGCTTTTGTTGAACAGCACTTTCTATTGCTACTTTCGCTACAGTGCTTGGATCCGCTCCAGCTGGCACAGCAACCATAGTTGCACTGCAACCAGCATTGTTGGGGTCACTGATTGTAACAATTCTAACTCCTACTTTATTTGGAATTCCTGGAACAGTTTCCCTGTCATTATCCTCTGCTGGCCTCTTTGCAGTTTTGCATTCTGCTGTGCCATTAGTAGACCGAACTTCGGAGGACAGGGTAGACTGGGACACTCTAGGTCCTGAGTGTGGAACTGCTATGATTTGATGCCCCTGTATAACAGAGGCTGTAGATTGTGGTGAGACAACTACACTTGGGCGTTGCTGAGGCACATCTGAATTCAAACTTGAAGCTAGAGGTCCATTAGGTAAATCAGTGTTGGTACCACTAAGTTGCTGGGTTAACAGTTTTGCAGCCTCTTGTGTACCGCTTACAACAGGTGAACTACTCAAAGTTAATACAGGCCCATTAGAAATTCTTTCCCCTTGATCACCTTTGGCAGTATCTTGCTGCGTGGCATCCAAATTCCCTTGTTGTTCCACTGAAGATATCTCACCATTTCCTACATGATTGGAAGTTTTGTGATTTGGAATGTTTTTGCTCAAATGAGAACAATCTCCTTTATCAAAATCACAGATTCCATTAACTAGGGGCTTCTTCAAATCACTTTTAATTTCCTGTGTGTCCGTTTGTTCAAAGTTCTGCTTTCCAGGAGCTCCGTTCTCACCCATTTCTAATGATGGCCCATTACTGACTTGTGAGCACTGATTGGCCTCATTCTGTGTTTTCCCTGAGTTAGAAGGAGGTAGACTGGAGTCACTATACTTTCTCCCATTTAAAAGACTTCCCACCTGCATTTCACTTTCTTTTGCATCCCCATTGCTGGTGTTTGCAGCTCCTCTTCGGCAGGAAGGATTCTCCATAACTTCAATTTTACGTTCATGAATGTGTAAACCTGTTGCTTCCTTTGCTTCTTCCTCCTTTTGGCAAATTATTTTATCACCTTTGAATGGGGGAGCAGCAGTACACGGTGATTGTCCAGCTGAAGGTGCTTGAGTAGCTGGAAGGGTTTGCACCTGTAGCCCAACTCCTGTCTGTGCTCCACTCACTGAAATTCCTGCTGGAGCAATGATCTGAGTTGCATTTCCCTGACTCACAGTTGCAGTAGCAAAACTCGTATTTGGCACAACTGTTATCGTAACCTGGTTGCCAGTAGTCCCTTGGAAAATAGTTGCTGGGCTGTTTGAGATCAACTGGCCTGGCAATATCTGTAAATTAGAAATGGGTACTGTTTGAACTGCCCCTTGGGGCGGGATTGCACCCGGGACTAGCTGAACATTTTGCTGTCCAACTAGCAGCTGCTGAGCTGGAGACTGTCCTTGAACTCCAAAACCTGGTGTCTGGTTATTGGCCATCTGATAAACCACCTGAGGGCTAGGAGCTCTTGCATTGTTAGGTGGAGGAATCTGTGGAGCTGGGAGTATAAGCTTCCCCCCTGGAGTTGAGGGGCCTCTTTTTGGAAGAAGCAGTTGTTTTATCAGGCTAGACTCACCAGAGCTGGGCTGGCCAACTCCTGTATTAGCTTGTTGTGACTGAACTTGCATTTGCATCGGTTGTTGTACCTGTACCTGCTGCTGCGATGATGCTGGTGAATGTTGCTGCTGCTGCTGCCTCTTTACAGAAAGCATCTGGCTAACAGTAGGAGGGGGCCCTTGTGACTGAGGAGTGGTAGATGAAGATGACATAACTGTAGGGACTTGATTATTTGTAACTGGACCTGGGGACGGTGAAGATGATGGAGTAATGCTCGGCTGTCCAGCCAACTGGACAGTTTGACCAGCAGGAATAGAAGCTGGGTTAGCAAGCACAATTTGATGAATGGCTGGTGCATATGTCTGACCTTGCTGAGCTGGCTGACTTACTATCACTACACTTTGCTGGGATGGTGGTGGAGGCTGCTGCTGTGGTTGCTGCCCCACAGCAGGTGGACCTTGCTGAGATGGCAGAGGCTTTGGTGCAATATTCTGAAACCCTACTCTAGATGTCGGTGGGTTCTGAACACCTGCAATTGTAACCACCTGCCCAGCTGCTACTTGGAAATTTTGAACTGTGGTGGCAGAAACAATGTTAGATGCAGAGGTTGTGACATACTGCTGTGGTGCTATGATGACTGTATCCTGTTGCTGGTTACCCGCAGAGGACTGCTGAGATGATGTCTGCCCAGGTTGTGATGATGTGCTGATTAGCTGTTGACCCTGTGAAACTGCTGAACTGCATGCTGGTAGGTTTTGTACTCTGCCAAATATATGACCCTGAGGTACAGCTTGCTGAATTACCGTAACAGGAGTGCCTGAAGGTATCTGTCCTGGTACCACTGCGTGCAGTGGGGACTGTTGTTGAATTACAGGTTGGTGGTGAAGCATCTGAGAACTCACAACTGTAACAGATGGCTGCTGGCCTGTGGTGCTGTGATTTTGATTAGAAGCTCCTCCTACTGCAATAGGAACAGGAACTGCAGACTGAGGAACAGAGCTCTGTATTACTGCGGCCTTCACTACTTCACAGGGTATTGGACCTTTATTCTGTATAACAGTCATTGGAGCATTTTGTTGTGTATGAATAGAAGGATTTTGTGGAATTCTAGAAACAGTCTGTGCCACAGTGTGAACACCTTGAATTGGAAAAGACATCTGTGTTGCTGTCAAAGTTGAAGACTGGTTAATAGGGGTCCTCTGATAGTGATTTCCTACACTTGGTAGC
The DNA here is from genome assembly GCA_013401135.1 of Cettia cetti. NCBI lineage: Eukaryota > Metazoa > Chordata > Aves > Passeriformes > Sylviidae > Cettia > Cettia cetti. The sequence continues at coordinate 147,471 of VZUI01066428.1, read as the reverse complement.
CCATGCGGGATTCCTGTTGAAACAAACACAGTAAAAGTTTGGAAGCAGAGATTATTTCAAATACATTAACTAACAAATTTTTAAAAATCCAAGATTTGAAACTGCAATTCAAATGAAGCAGTTTCTATTCTCAGCCCTGAGGAGTCTGAATTAATGACGCAGCAACAATGGCTTTTCTGCTGCCTGGAAAGCGTACAGGTTACATGTCAAAGACCAGAATGGCATGCAAGGAAATACTGCAATACTATTCCAAATATTATTCAATAAACTCAAAACATGTGGCCTCAACTTCTAACACTTCCAAGCTATGTTCAAAAACTTCTGGCTTTTATTATGGTTTCAGGATCAATGCAAAATACTTTATACATAATTAATTTAAAAACCTGCTGGCAAAGGAGACGAAGACACATCAGGAATTGAATCAACCCGGACAACTGGGGTAGACGAAGTTGGTGGCTGCTGATAGTACATCTGAATGGGAAGTGGTATAGCTCTCCTTTTCACTCCTACCACATGTATATGTGCTTGACCATTGTTACTTGGATCTTCTACTCTCTTCACTGTGTGATTTGGAAAGACAGTTCTGCCAAACACAACATAAATCCATGTTAATAAACAAAGTAACACAACTCTCTTACTATGTTTTTGTTTTACCTAACTGCTCCTGTGTGCAGAGTAATAGAAGGAATGCCTGCATCTTTACAACATAGCAGGATTTTCCAATACCATGTGAGTGTTCATCATTGAGGACAAGCAGGTCCCCCAGACAGCCGAGATGTCATAGAACTTAAGTGAAAATTACAAAATCTCAAAAAACTACTTCAGAAAGAATTAGAAGGACTAAAGGCAGAGAAGGAACCCATTCAAAGATCTTGAAATATAATGAAATAAAGTTGAACTAACTCTAAACATTTGTTTCAATTAAAATTCCAAAACTGGACATCTTTCGACACAGTAGAGCTTTTCTCAAAGAAATCTAAAGCTACTGGTTAGTTTTGAGAAGGTACAATTGCTTCTTTATTGCTGCATAAATTCTTGTCTTACCGCAGGCATTTATAAAATCCAGTTGATGTTAGGATTCCACCTCGAGCTAATTTACTACAAGTAGAGAGGTATTCAGAGTACATTTCTGCTCGAGAGACAGAGCAATCAAGGTTCACTTCAAAATGGGCATTCAACCTGAGGATGAAAAAATAAACTATGAAGCAAAATACAGAGAGAGTACTTTTAAACAGGTTGTTAAAACGCTTCAGTCTCTATCACAGAGACTTTTGAGATCTGCCAACAACACAGAAAATAGCATTTAAGTATACTGTTTCGTCAGATGTCTGTTCTACACCTCCTCCTTCTCACTGCTTATGAATCAACACCACACCGCACCCCTAACACTTGTGGTCAGTTTTACATTCAATATTTTATTTACATACTTACATATGCATTATTTATTATCTACGCAAAATTGTCTCTACTTATACCTTTTTTATTGCATATTCTGCAAAAACAAGTGAGAATGCATGGTTTGTTGCCATCTCCTCCTCAAAGCTCTATTCTTATTCCTTAATGAATCTACTTTGATGAAAGATGGGCTGAAATCTAACTAATTCTTCATCACAATTTATTGTAAGTTAATGTTGGTACATCTAAGATTCATTTGGCAGCAAAAAGTATTTATATCTCTTATAAACGCTTCACAAGTTCACAGACCATCTAACCTCGAACCTCACAGGAAGCTGTGAGAAAAGAAAACATCTTCTATCAGTTTAATTTTATTTCTTACTCCAACCCATAGACAAAGGAATTGTTCACCCCCAGCAGCAAACAGGGGCAAGTAACAACTCTCACTCAGTGTTCAAATATTGGCATGAGAATAAAAGAAATATTTTGTCAGCATTTATTATATGGTGCTAACACTCTGGAAAACTACACCACATTCTTCTTTGTAGAGCCCTACACTCCAAATGTAATTAGATGAAAAGCCTATGATTACATTCTTTAAATGGTGTTCTCTCATAAAGAGTAAGTACCTGCAGCTGTTAGAATTTTATTATTACAAAAACTGAGACTACATTATATTAACAGAAAGTTTAGGTATTAATTAAATTTGGCATATTGGACAAGTGACTGTCTAGTTTGGATATGTCATATTAGGCTGACGCACTAACACTGGTACCAGCAAACTGGAGATGTTCAGGACTTGAAATTGTGAAATGGATCTGTTATCAGTACTGCACTGCACTTACACTTCCTACGGTATCTATGCCGGCTAGTAACACATCCAGGAAGGTCAGCTTAAATGGTTTGTCTTTTTGCTGCTCTCAAGAAATAGTAACTAAATTTAGATAAATTTAAATAGTAACTGCTATGATTTACTCTTTTTCTCACTTCTCTAAGTAGGAAGCATGACTAAGCATACCATGAAAATGTACATTAATCTAAGTTTGCTAATGTGATCTTTAGAGACAGTCCAGTTCCCTGTTTACAGGTATCCCTGTTAAAATACCTAAACATAAAATTTCTCAATGTTTCAGCAGTTAATTGCTGTGGTTAATAATACTTTGTAGTGTGCAAAGAAGCATGGAAACATCAGCTGGCCACAGAAATCCACAATATTTCCCCTCATACAACCAAAGCTCTGCTGGAAGTATAACTTCATGATAACCTAAAACACTAAGCTTTGTAAATTCCATCCACTTTATCTGGAAGGTGCTTGTCTCCCCAGTATGACAGAAGATGAACGTAAGAGCTGTGAAGGAGCAGAGGTGAAAGGGCCCATCAGGAACCAATTAATACAAATATTGAGAATGTGAGTTGATTTACATAAGACAAATAGTTCAGAAAGATCACCAACAGTCTACATAAGACAGCAGAGACAGTTTCTATCTAAATATCTGACAATACTATTAGTTGAAAGCAAGAGAATTTGAATGGAAAAGACTTGGATCTTCTTTAACTTGAGGTTCACAATGATCATATATGAGTTCTGCAGGGCCTAGCTTCATAATTTGATGAATACTTTTATATTGATTCAGTAATACACAAACACATTACCAGATGAAAATACCTGTGAAACAGGTAACACCGCTTGACAATTTAAAAAATAAATTAAGATCAGACTTAAAAATCAAATCAAATTCTGTCGTAAAAGACAAAACAACTAATTTCATGGATCAACAGATGAAGACTGAATATTCTGGTTGAGTTTTTGCTTTCATACTTCTTCAAAGCAACAACAGATGGATCTGGTTTACACTTTTCAGAAAAACTAGTCTAACAGTAAAGAGAAGCAAACTAGAAAAATCAGACACATGAATTCAGTATTTTTCTCTGTTTTTCTTCTTCATTAATGTATTTGAATAGAACTATACACTTACCACTGACATGCAAATTTCTCACTGTCTATTTCTACTATTCCTGGAGGTGGAGCAACATGTGGTGCAGTCCTAGAAGCTGTAGAGAATGTGGGGAAGAAAAAAACCAAAACTTGCTGAAATGTTTTTTGTCCTCCTGAATGAAGCATTTCATGACATCCACTGGTATATTTTCTCCTATGTTTGTGTAACCAGCTAAGGTAAGTCACAAAGGTGCCCACAGCAGGCTACAGATGTGCACCATGGTTTACCAAAGTGAGGCAGGCTTGCCAGGGCCAGAGTCACCGCTAATTTGTAATCACAAGGTGTGCACCTAATGAGCAGCTGCTTCCAGATTCATGATCATGATCTCAGCACTTTACAGTGCTGAGCGTGATTTTAAAGTGGCACAATACTCCACCAAAACAGGCAAAAATACACAGCAATTATTTTTCCAATTCTTATGTGGATGCAAATATAATGCAAAGGGTTTTGTGGCACTGTCACACCAGTTCATCCGATTCACTTTTGTTCACCCACTTGGTTACATTCTCTCCCAATCATTTTCGCTGTGGTATCTACACCCATTCCAGAAACAGCACACTTAGACATACAAACCAATGTCTGTTGCAATAGTTCTTTCTCAGTAACTTCCTAAGAATAGTTACAATTTGGTTCACATAACAAGAAACTGATTAGAACCTTCAAGAGTGAGTCTATCTCATCTCTGCAATTCTACCAAACACTATTTGTTATTGCTGTATAACACAACATAAAATGGATGTGTAAAACACAACATAAAATGGATCTCTAATTTTCTGAAAATTGTGGGAACGAGCTAGAATGAATACTTTTTCATTCCACTGAACAAGTTAAAATAAGCAATGCATGTAACTTTCAGAGAATTCTCAGATTAGCAACTGAAAATCACTGAAATTCTTTCAAAGCTTGTTTCACAACAGTTTTGGCTAACATAGCTTTGGCTAACGTAGTATACTTGCTTCATGAGAGAGTGTTTGAAAAAGATACATATGTTATGCATAATGTTACCCTTATTTATTTAAACTAAAATCTAGAGAAGATAAAAATCATAGCTCATATGGGAGATTTTATAGAGCAGTTTGTTCTCTTGCAGTGATACTCACCTGGGACACCTGTTGCATGGGCCTGTGAAGAACCATGATCCATTACCTGTGGTCTGACATCAAGTATTCCTTGCTGGCTAACACACTGGTGTTCAATGAGCTTTACAGCAGTAAGAGCATCAGGTCCAAACATCTGGATGTCCATAGAAACCAGACATACTAACGTATCTAAAGTATTGAATGTAAAACCAACAATTACATTAGGACAAGATGAATGCTGTTAGAATATACTCATTTACTTTAAAATTGCCATGTGTTGAAAGGATACAAGTCTTTGCATGCTTCTGTAGGTTTGGGGTTTTTTAAAACACACTTTGTGGCATTAAGAAAAAACACTTCAGAATTTTTAGCATCATCAATTCCTTGAGGACACAACGAATAAATTTAGCAAATTCCATCCCCATGCTGTGTGCTTGCACACACACAACCAAACCACATTTTTAAGAATATGTCATGGTCAGTGGTTAAGTCTTATTTTCTTACATAAGCGAGAGAAGTAAGACATTTTGCTTCTCCCTTACCTATGCTCTTCTCTACTTTAGCAATCTTTGAGCAGGCCACTTCTCCCATTTCTGTGAGCATGTATAGCACCTCAAGTGCTGAGATTACAAGCAGCACATCTGGTAGTGTGAGATGACATATGATCTCTTTATAGGATTCTTGATCCACATATTCACAAATTAAGACTCCATTATCTTCAGCCTTACAAAGATTTGCCAAAATTTCCATGCCTGAAGAACAAATACAAAATAGTTTTAAACAGAAATGATTACAATTCTGATCCAACAAGAAGAATAGCTAGAGATCTTACCTCTCATTTTTAAAAATCTATCCCTTGACATGAGGCATTTTGTAACAGTGTGGAACATTAGATGAGTAGTTTTGAAATCAACAGGATCCAAAAGAAGCTAATGAGAAAGAAAAAAAAAATTACTAACACAATCCATATAGTGCTAATGGCTCAAATACTTAAATTTGCTTATCAAAATATAAGATTCAGAAGTGTTTAAGCACAGCACACATAAATTACATTCATGTTCAAAAAAACTGAACCCTGTGAGCTTTTGATTGTACCTAGCATTTTGAGTCCCCTCCTCCTTTTCTGCTCTGAAGCAGCAATCTAATTTACACTTTCCAGTGCTCAGAATAAGGAAAATAACTTTATTCACAGGCAGTCAACAGTATACACAAACAGATTCTAATATCCAGCAAAGAACTTTAATAATAGGTACTTCTTCCTAAATGCTATCCCAGTCATTCGTCTTGTTTCTACTTCTGCTTCTCAATTAGAGATCTCAAACATAAGTAACATTCTTTCTTATTCAAAAGAAGTTGGGTACATGATAAATAAAACCCACCATCTTTTCTTTCAATATTTACTACTGGACCAATACTTCCAGTCTTATTCTCTGATAGTACCCATTGTACTTAAATTTATATGGTATATTTTAAAACATAAAGACTATCTGAACATACTACCCATAAATCCACATAATTTTCTACACGATAATATGACACACCAAAAGAGTATATTTTGTAATATTCAAACCTTTAAAAAAACCAAAACAAACCTACCAAAAAAAAAAAAAAAACCCACAAAGAAAAAAAGAGAAAAAAAAAGATGCCTCACATAATTCTGACAGCATACCCAGTGGCATATGACTAGTTTACACAAACTACAGTACACAGGACATAAAATCCTCTACAAACCTCTTTCTTAAACATACTATTTTGAAGTTATAAATAAAGGTTATAATTATAAAGTGAAGAAGCTAGCATACAGGCTGCAGAACTTAACAAATTCCATTTTTTCCTCTGGGATGCTAAACTGAAAATGATACACTATGATTATCTTCTACATCCCTACATCATCAGTCTTCTTCATGTGATTCTATTTTAGCAAACTGACACATACAGTTGTATTTTAGTTTTGGCTCTGAACACTTGTTTTCAAATTGCTAATTACAAATTCAGAGAATAATTTATTTCCTTCTCCATCCAGTGATAAAGGAAAAAACATAATTTCATTAACACTACTGCTTTTATCAATTCATATTCGAAATGCTCTGTTTGAAAGCACATTACCTCTGCTGCAATATTTCCCAGCGTGTCAAGCCCCAACTGCCGTAGAGAAATAAAGTGACTGTGAGCAGAGAGCAGCAGGAAGCGAAGACAAGTACGATTAGCTGCCAGAAGTTTAACATTTCCCTCTTCAAAAGAAAGATTGCGTAAAATCACTGCTATCTGAAGTACCCGCTGCCCTTCAATATCATTAATGCCCAATTTGCGAGGTGGATGAAATAAGGATTCCCAAATCCATTCTTCTGATGGAATATCTATGAAGTAAATAAATAAATTTTAGTCCTTCCTTTGCTCGATTTACCACCATGCATGTATTAAGATTAGTCAAGATGTCTCACCTTGAGATTTGCTTCTGTCAGAAATTAGATCACGAACTTCAATATCCTCAACAATATCCTTCCAAAACTGAAGAAAGAATTAAAAATACTTAATTTCTAGGGGCTATTTCTGTAAATATTGATTACTTTTACTTATGTTAAAATATTGAAATAATATTAAAATAATTGTTCTTGAAAAATTTCCTAGTACCTTGATTAATCTGATAGTAACCAGAAGTGATGATATGCCAGATGTTCAGTACTTTACATTAAGAAATTCTTCCCTTCAAGCACCAGAAGTATGCAGTCACAATCAACCAACACCACCACTAAAGTGCTTTGCTGAAGCACTTACTGAAACTATGGGGCAGTTTTCCATACACCATTTGAAATACAGCAATTACAAATGGAAAAAAGTACAGCTCGTCTTCCTTCATCACCTACAAACAAGGCAGAATAAGGTGACTCCTTCCCAGTCTCAGTAGATCTTAGATTCCTGCAAGAAGTTGCTATTGGGAAAGACTTTTTAAAGCTGCAGCTGTGTTTCCTACTTCATCATAACACAACAAAAATGGAGAAACAATGACCACCATTACAAAAACCTTTATAAATATAACCAAAGCAGAACTCTTCAGCAGACAAATTCAAATTACTTTACAGATTTATGGCCTTGTCTGTAAATGGTTGTTTTATTGCTAGTCCTGATGAAATTCAAAAATTAATCAAAGAATTAAGGATTGCAAGCTAATAAAAATACATACTGAGATGTATAATAATATAAAAATATATAATGATACATGCATTCTAATGTGTTATTTGAACAAAGATATAAACCTTCCTTTGATTATTAAAAATTTTTACATTTCTTTGACTCACTAATGAAATACCGCTTCTCTTTTGACTATAATCACAGAATAAAACCACCAATAAATCTGGATAAAAAGGGAAGGATGGGAAGTACAACCAGCTGAACAGCAGGAGAAATTTTGCTATGCAAATGTAATTACTAAATTACAGCATTCACACCAAGCTTGACACTACTATTTTCTTGACAAATACAATACTACAGATTTTCTAAACTGGAAGAAGAATAATTTTATTTTCACTGCAATGTTGCTAAGTGGCATCCAAGCACTGTTTAGTAAAGAGGATTTACTTGCACAGAAAGGATTATTACCTCATTTTAGCAAAGACAAGAACAGCTAGAAAAAAGTCTTAACTTCTTACTGTTTGTGAAAAATTGCTTTTTCTAATTAACACTAAAGCTATCACCAAGAGCCACAGAAGGTGAAGACATGCAGGCAAAATTCTGTTACAAGGGAACAGGTGAAACATGACAATTTTTTCCCCCCCAAAGGAACAGCAAAAGCGGAAAAAAATAATGAAGCTTTCTGGGCATTCATTTGAAAAACACATAGCACAAAGGCAACAAAAAAATCACTTCAGCATCACAAGCAGTTATTTATTCCCTACTACAAAGGATAGCTGCAATCTAATACTGCATATTAATAGAAATAAACAAGACAGGGTGCAAAAGTGAAGGTGTTTATCACTAGTTATTTATATATATATATTTAAATCATGGACTGCTAACAGAAACATAAAGCTAAAACCTGGAAGCAATCAAAAAATGCTTAACTACATGACATCCAGATGGTAAGATACAATGGACAAAGGTAAAGAACTTGATTCATATTCACAGTCTGATCACTGTCAGTAGCCAAGTTCCTTTGGAAAAAAATGCAAAGGATTATACAGAATTCACTGCAAATCAGATCAACCAAATGACTGTCTGTAACATCAATGGACATTTGAGTCCACAAAACATAATGTAGCAATGGTATGACTACTTATTGTCCAAGAAAAATACAAGAGCAATTGAAATCAAGTCAGCTTGACGGATTACTGTGAGAGACAAGAAACGTGATGTTTGAAAAGTATTTCAGGTATTTAAGTGCGTAAGGACCACTCTTTGCACTATCTGAGAAAGATTCAGAGGATAAATGCACAATAAATGAAAAAGCTTTTAAATTTATACAAAGAAGGAGTTGGGCAACAAAATTAAAAAAAAAAATCAAAAAATAAAGAAGAAAATCAGAGAAGTAATTAAGGCACAAAACTTCATATATGTGGATTTCGGAACTCCACAGCTAGAGGAGGCCTCAAGAAGTCCATGAACATGAAATGCAAATTATTTGGCTAAAGTAAACATGCATGAACAGTGCATGAAAAAACGTAATACAATTTTTCGCACACTACACATCAGATTCTGAGCAGCTGCTGGAGACAGGAAAGAAATACCTGGAAAAACAGCTCAATCTATCTGATTATAAAAATACTGTATAAACAAGTCACTCTCGAAAGCAAACTATACTCACAAGTGAACCTTGGTAACATGAGGATATTCAAAGCTAAGTGAAACAGTCAAAAATTGGGAAGTTTCCAGAGTAGAGGAGAAAACATCTGAGCAGGAAGCCATCAGAGCTTGTGGAGAGGGACAACAAAACAAATAAGCAGAGATACAAAATGACTGGCTAAATGCCAGTTGTTCCTATCCTTAAGTAAGGACATGCATTCATTACAACTAACTAGACCTTTAAGCTTATTGGCAGCACCAGGAAAAACCAAGAGGGGAGAATGCGACAAGTTAACTTAGCTGTAGGAGATAACAGCAGGTTCAACTTAAACAATACTCCAGTTTGGACAATTAATGGAACAGACTCACTGACTAGTAAAAACATTTGATTCAGTTTAGAAGTAAGTTCTGTAAAAAGCGAGAAAATATGTCCTGCTGCAGGTAAGATAATGGAAAATATAAATTTTTCAAACGGTTTTATATAATGCAGTAAGGACTGGGGGGAAGGGAAAGAAAAAAGAAAAGAAAGGTAATTGATTCCCTTGAAGTTTAGTATAAAGAAACACATTGTTTTTCATCTTCACCTTCAACTGACACAGCAGTGATACTGGAGGACACAACTAGCAGCATCAAAATGAACAAACACAAAAAAAATGAAGATTCAAAAAAAATTATACAAATGGTGAAAGGAATAACTTACTTAATAGCCGTTCTTTTTTCTTAAAATTGCAAAAGCACATTTAAAGAAACCCAAAAACAAACACCAAAACCAGACACACCACCTCTATGCTGATAACCAAGTATCTCTCTCACACACATAGGAGGGAGTTTTGACATAGCCACAGCTGTAATACAAAATAAATTACTTCCAGTAGTAAGGTCAAACAAATGCTTGCAGTGAGATGCTCTGAAAAATCTGAATTCTTGGCAGTACAGATAATTTTACGTCTGATGTGAAGTTTTTCACACGGTTTCCGAGTATTTCTGACATGCTGTCAGCAATATTTCACTACAGAGTGGTACTACATACGTTGTAATGTCCAAAAATAGATCTTGGAGAGCATCCAAGTTTTTTACTAGTAAACCTTACTGCAGTTTCAGTGGTTCTATTTAAAACTTTATTAAAACATGCCCACCTGCCCTTATAACAATTACTTAAATTTATATAATTAATGAATATGTAATAAATTAGAATACTGTATAATTTTAGATGTTTACAGATCTAGACATGGTGCTTGTTGCAGCTCTAGATCAGCAACAGTCTGTGACAGCTTAGGGAAAAGTCAACACAGAAGTGCTAAGTGCTTCAAAAAACAAACAAACAAACAAACCCACAACCTACAGTACTTTTGGACATATTTTTTCAGTGGAAAAGGGGAATTTTGAAGATTATGAAACATTAATTTTTACACTCAAGTTTGGAACATTTGTACCACATTTTCAAGCCCATATACTCACAAATATCAAGAGCTTAGCTTTCTTGGTTTTAAGTTTACTTAAGAAATATCGATTAGGGAGTCTATACACTGGTATTTCAACAATACTTATCAATTAACTAAAACTACTATGGTCCAGCTTGTTCCCAAACTGATATACATAAAAATAAAACAATAAATGAAGAAAGCTCCAAACAAATATTGTTCTGTAATACTGGTAAGATATTTCAGTATATGAAAAAAATAATGGATTTGAGCAGGAACCTGGCTTTATAAGGAACTCAGAGGATTATCTCTTCCCATTTTTCTTTAATAAAAAGCATAAGGTGTCCAAACATATTTTAATCTAGCTTTCTTCTATTTTTAGCCACCTAAATCATCACCTGTAATTCAATTCAGGGAAACTGCATATCACAGTAAATATGTTGAAATATCAAACCTCTTTCAGCTACAATTCATGCTCTTATTCACCTAAAAAAATTAATCTAGAATAAGTAACCATCTGTACAAAGAAACTTTAGTTCTATTTTTACTTCATTTCACGGCTTGTACAGTAGCTCATGCCCTCTAGTGGAAAGATAAAAAAAGCTTTTAAATAGTGCAAAAATAGTTTAACTGAAACAAACCTGCAACATTGCTAACCCAATAAAATATTTCTCATATGTTTCTTATGCAATAATCCTAATTTTTATAATTCAGAATGTTCCTTTACTCATCATCACAGTTTAAAACAAAACCCAAAACAGCATTGCTGCCTCTTGGTTGCCCAATATTCCTTTCCTTCACACATATTAGTTTCTTTTTAAGAAGAAACAGGGAAAACTTTGTTCATTTGCCTATATCTACCTTTTTTCTTAACACACTTATTCCTACTTACCTGAACATTTTAAGTGTCCTATTATATTTAAATCAATGGAATGAAGTTGAAAGTAATTTTAAGGACATGTGCTAGTCTATCTTAGTTTATGCTAGTGTATCTTTCCGTCTTTTTACAGGATTTGTCACCCACCATGTGCAGTACAAAATTATTTTAGAAATTTTATTAATTACCTTAACAAAATCTCTATCAGTTTTCTCCTTCCATTCTTCTCCAAATACAGCAGAAAATGATCCTAAAGCTTTAAGAACAAAAACCAAAATTTAGTAAAATAAAAAAGAACATTTTTATTAATCCATAAACTAAAGATTCAAGAACACTATAGACTCTTCCAGTGTTCCCTTTTGATCTTAAAAAATACTGCATATACCAGCTGAAATATCTGTTGTCATTTAATTAACAGCTACTTCAGTTTTACAGTTTAAACTGATAGTGAGGCATTCATAAGGAAAGGGCTAGTTTGTGAATCCTGTAAAAGAAAAAAAAACAAAAACACAGAAGAAACTTTTCCACAGCTCTTTTCCAAGAGTCAAGATGACTGCTCTATTTTCACCCTCACATCAGGAGCTGTTTTCCATGTGCACTGTGTAAGCACAAACACTACTGTAGTAATTAAACAAATTCACACTTATGTTTTCTAAAAAACTTAATAGCAAGATTTTGACAGTATTGAATTGATACTCAATATTTAACCAAGACCAGTAATGGATGTTCTTGGCTGTTTGACAGTTCGAAGGAGCCACTAAGAGCTTTTGTAATCATCATTCCTTGAAAGCAGCTAAGACTCAGTCAATCTGATTCAAATGCTGAGCCAACCCAAAAATAAACTCTGTCTTGCAATAGTTCTGTAATGAACTAGTAACACATTTAAGTTAAACATTCTGGTTCATCATGTTTTCTTAATTTGTAAAAAATCTAATTCCAAGCCCACATCAGCTTTCAATTCACAGAATCCAAACCAAGGCCTTATGCAACTCTCCAAGCTGAATATACTACATAACCCCCAAATTCTGGGGTTGCCCCATGACCTGCAATCCAAATGTCATCCTGAAGTTTAGGAGGGGACAGGAAGGAAGCAGATGACATATTTTACCTAAAACCACTACATTATAAATAAAAACAATTATAAAACCTTATTTATAGACAAGAAAAATTTAAAACCTGTACTAAATGAAGTTAATCAGCTATTTTTTATTGCAACCTGAAATTATTGTGATAGTATTTTCCTAATGCCTGACTTTACTAATTAGAGAATTTATTTAATCATGAAATCTGGCAGATTTACCTTTATTATTTATACTACAAAACCATGTAAGTATTTCAAATTGAAGTTTCATGCTTCAAAATAAGTAAACATACTCCTGCTGTTTCTTTCCCCCATTTGCTCCAATTAGTCCTCCGAACGCTGCTAGGATGTTTCCCTGGATTTATCTTGAAGGCATAATAATGTAATATAAAAAAGAAGTTTTTTCCCAGGGAATGGAAAAAGTGAGTTCATTACATGCTCATTATTCTTCTCAGCTTTACCTCAAATATATTTCAAAAAACACGAATACAGACAAGCTATAGAATAAACCTGTTCTTCAAGTTAAGAACTACAGAAAACACTGTCTAGCCCTACAACATCCAAAAAAATCCTTAAATAGCAACATATAAATCAAATTATTTGTAAATTCCTAAATCAATAGAAGCTTCATCAAAAGAACAGGGGAGGGATGGTAACCTCAAAAATCTAGACAGCAAGTATTCTGGAATCATATGGAGGAGTAAGTTTGCCTTTAGCTTCCTTTCAAGTATTTTCCTCTGAAAGTTCTTGTGACTGGACTAGATGCAAACACTAACTGACCAAGGTCTAACCATATCTGAAGGACACTGAAAAATGTACAAACTGAAAGAGCAAGAGAGAAGCTGGAGGACACTAATGCAATACAGGGGTGGGGGGAGAAAGGGGGAGCTACAAGTCATTATACAAAAATGCCAATGATTAAAAAAAACCCAACTAAACCATATACAGTCCCTAACACTGCTTCTTCCCCAGTTTTAAAACAGAATCTTTGACATACCATACTATGTTTATGCTTACACAAGCAAAGTAGAGTTATACTCAAACAGATATGATTGTCTGTATTATCAGACTTAATTATGGCTTGGCTAAAAAGGCTCTTTTGAGCAATTTTTTATGGAGTTAATTTCTGAATTTCAATATAAAAAAAACAAGCAATAACCAACCAACCAAAAAAAAAAAACAAACAACAAAACCCATAAAACCAAAAAACCCAACAAAACAACGACAAAAAAACCCCAAACAAACCAAAACCCAAAAAACCCCGCCAAAACAAACAAACATACACCAAAAAAATACCAACAACCAAAAAACCCCAGCAGATATACCTGGTAAATATTTCCTCTAACCATCCCAAGATAAGAGCTATGCTGTTATGATTTTACAATGGTTTAGGTTAACTTATGTTTTGCTCCTCACTTCACAGGAAGCCATTAACAAGGAATAATTAGGCACGGAGGCACTTTTTTTCTCACTGAAAAAATCCATATACTGAAATAAATTCACATACTTCAGTATTTTGATGGAATCAACTCTCTTTTGAAATTTATGTGCTAACACATTAAGTAACTCTAAAAAAATCAGACTAAGAATTTTCTCCCTCCAGTCTAATAATCTGAATTTCACTACAGTTAAATGTGCAGTGAAGCATCAGGACAAAAAAAGTGTTAGCAAGTCATTGTTTTCAGACTACTTTTCTTAATTTTTAAATCTACAATTGCCATTAAAAAAGAATTATGAAAAGTCAACATGGTCCTACAAATTCAAAAGGAAACAGTAATACACTACAAGCAGATGAAAATCCAATGCTGTAAATTTAGCATCCTGAACAACTGAACTTTACTATCAAAAACCTAATTTTTACATTTCACTAACCCATTAAATAAAATTCTAAATTTCCTAACTTAAAAGATGTTTGTAACATCTGATAAAACCTGTAATTGTGGACAAGGTAAAGAGAAAAACTAGATACATCATCGTGAAGTAAGTTACTAACATTTTAATTGTCATGAGTTGTGAAAGATGCTACAACAGGTATGGACTCTTTCTGCTGCAAAAATACTGTATATACTTACTGTCATCAAACACTCCAGCATTTGCAAGCAGCAAAGTGATGATTTTAGGGTCCTTTTCAAGCTGCATAACATGCTTGCTTTCATTTGAAAGAAGAGTACACACATTAATTGCAAAGTCCACTTCATTTGGGAGTCCAGATAGTAGTGAAAGCACCAACTTATTATAGTCATTTGGTGAGTTTAAGTCCATGGACAGCCCATAGCTTTGACGAAGATAATCTAAATAAAAAACAAAAAACCACAACACCATTTTCACAGCTACTCATTAATCTTAAAATGATACATTAAGCAATATTAATGTAGGTAAGAATTTTGAAAAAGTTTGTTTATAACTTACTGCAGTTTTTAACAAGTTTTTACAGGATTTAATGTTTTCGGGTTTTTTTCTGGCCAAAATGTGGAACGCATTCCACTTTGCTGTGTAACCTTCTAGTTACATATCATTTCTTTGCTACCTCCAGAATGCAACACTGCAGCACTTTCTCCCAAAGACGCAAGCTTTAATTAAAGCAGAATGGAACTGTAACAAATTTGAAGTCAATTTCTACACAAGAAATTACACATCCATTCCACCAGCTTCCGATTTAAAGCTTAACTAATTGTAGGCTCAATTCAGGTATTTGACTCTAGAGAAATGAGAGATTGAAAGAAATACACTGCAAATTTTCAAGGTAAGTTTTTTCAAGACAAGTAACTACACGGCTTTACTAATTAGCAAGGATAATATTTGTAAAGCAGACAAATAGCTTATGGATTTTAATATTTGTTTTGTTGTGGTTCACAACGGAAAGGTTTTGGAGTATATTAAGCTAATCATTTGAGTGTCCTACAGATTTGATGGCTTTAGTAATATTCCAAATTTATCTACGCACTATTTCTGTAGCCTGTCAAAATAAAAATGCACACACACACAGAGAAAATAGCACTTTCATCCTCAAGAATTTACCTGACACGCTGTGTTGCTGGTAGTTATAGGAAGTTGGAATTGCACCAATAGGAAGTTGTGGCTTTGGATTGCCTGGTTGTACCTCATCATCCTCCTCCCCAAAATGATGAACTTTTTCATACTTTTCTAGATAACTGAAATAAAATTATAAAAAAGTGGGTTTAGTACAGCTAAATCTTTCATTCCAAAAGCAGAATTGCCAAAGGAAGCACTCTGTATAAACATGGAAATCTACTGGAAACAATAATCAAAGTGCTAAAAAACAAAACCTGAGTCAGACTGACAACAGGTGACAGAGAAAATGCAAATATGTGTAATTACTGCTTAAGATACCAAATTTTTCACATTTTTCAACAATGGTTCTTAGATATATTGCACCAAATTGCAACCCTTTGTGATTAAGCCTGTTCTTCCAAAATCAGATTTTGATACCCAAATAACTCTGCAGGTGAAAGCATCATAGAAACTACTCTGTGCATGTTACCAATACATATACCAAGGTCAAGTCCAGAAAAATATTTATTTTTGTCTTGTTTAAAGAGAAACTGTACAATGGATACCAAGGGCAGCAATTCAGGATCAGAACTTGAGAGCCCTAGCTGCAGCTAGTAACTACTGGAAATCCCTTTAAACCCCTTAGGGGAAAAAAAAAAAAAAAAAGCTGATATACTGTACAAGGAATGGAATTTAAACACAGAAGTTAAATATACAAAAAGTAAACAACCAAGTAGCTTGGTAAATTAATTATCTCAATGACAGTTAATTTAGCATTAAAAATGCAACTATCTACACTTCAATATATAAAGTCAACTTAAAATACCCACTGTAGCCTTAACTTCAAGTGATATGTAGTTGAAAATCCTTCATGAAATTAACTCAAGATCAAAGCTGCGTAAATTTACAGATTTTAATTGTGCAGAAAAATGACAATGCCAAGTCAATGAAATCATAATAAAAAAAACTGTAAAACCAGAAAATAATTTAAACCCTATTTTTTCTTATATGCTAAAATATTCACTATATGAGTGAGCCTTCATATAATTTTTATCAGTAGACACTGAAGTAATTTACTCATGGTAAATCAGAAAGACTTAAAGGAAACAGTATTCCCACCTGACCTCTGAGGAATATTTCATATTCATTAAATTAGTAAATGTCATGAAGTGAGATATCAATGACATAATCATACCTTAAATGTATTAGCAAACACATTTTTTCTTAAGAAAATGGCACATTTCAGAAGAAAAGAAAGATATCAGAGCTAATAAGGCAAATCATGCTGTACTGTATCACATGCAAATACCATTCATGTCTTACTAGAGTTCAGGACATTCCAAGTATTACAGATGTTATTGTTACATGAACCACTGCCATAGTCCCCTCCTTATTACATAAACTCTCAAGTGAGTTAAAAAGTCAGCAAAAATCTTCCCTGCACAAACATTTGCTTTTAGGGACTTTAAAAGACTAAAAATGACAAATATGGTTGCTTTTATCTTTAAACTAAAAATCCTCATTTATGTGAGTTAAGCTTCAACTGAGAATCTGCAAAGAAAGTAATACCTTCTGAAATTGTTTTTAACTCTTTTAAATTCATAGCTCAACACTGTCCTAAAATCTAAATCCTAAGTTTTCTCTTTCCCTACATTTCCTTACCCTTTTATCCCACTTCTTTCCTTTAGCTTACATTGAATATCCAGATGAATCAAATCTGTAGTCCAATAAATTTTAATTAACAGAGCCTGTGCATTTATGGTCAAGACCAAAAGGAGCAGTTCAAAGACAGCCTGACCTTCCCTTTTTCTGTCCCATCACTCCCTCTTCAGAGAGCTCATTTAGAAAAGTAGGAGGATTCTACATTGGCTTTCCAATCATTTTTCAAACTGAGCAGGGGTCAGATGAATACTAGATCTGGTGGATGAGAAAAAAGCAAGTGTACATATCCAAGGATGCCACATGTACCATTTCAACACCGGCAGAAGCTACACTGCTGTAGCTTGTCTAATAAATGCTTGGGTAGAGTTAATTTGCTCGTATTTGTTGGTCTGAGTCAAAGCTTGAGCTTAAAACAGTTTCATTATTGAAATAAAATTTCATTAAAACATTTAATAAGATGAAATAAAAATCCCTATACAGAAATACATATGGTACTCAAAATACAATTTGAACGTCCATTCTACCATTCTACCAAGACTCAATAGCCACTTAAGCATTAAAAAAAGCTTTATATATCATAAACTAACTAATGTTGTTCCATAGTGTTATATGGAACATATATACTTAACCTTATGCTTTTCATTAAAGCCATGTCCCAGCCAAGCTGAAAAACCATGAATATCCTAGATATTCTTCTCTGTTAATACTTTATTAAAATGTGTTAATTAAAATGTGTTAATATTAAAAGTATTAATAAAGTATTAACTACTTTATTAAAATGTGTTAAAACAGTTCCACTGAACTTTTAGTTTCAAAGTTCAAGAATCTACTTCCTTTCTTCCATCTCTGAAAAAAATGGGTATATATTAAAAGACCTTTGCAAACTAAAATGGTCATCATTTGTTCAGTGTTGAGAACTGTCCCAAAGTTTCCTCAAATGTCTTATTAAGCATTTCACAGGAAACCAGGATTCAAATTACCTTAAAGTGATGATCTAATTTTTCCCTACGTCAATGCAAGGATCAACTTCACTTTACTCAATTCTCAGTTCTTTGTGTTGTTATTCAATTTACCAAGGTTCCACCTCTTTGAAGAAGAAACCTTTTTTCTTATCTCACCCCATACTATCAAGTTGGCTGAGGAAAAGTCAAAAACTAAACAAAATAAAGCCCTCACTAATCCCAAAGCGTCAGTTACAAAGGCTAAATCCTGTCTTCCTCCCATCCCAAGAAAAAACCAAACCTCAAACCAAACAACAGAATTATGTTCCCCACCTCTAACACAAACACTTTATTCTCTTTAAGATACTCCTAGTATTGGGGAGCATTTTGCACTATTTGTCAATCCATTGCGTGTAACAGCATTGTAAAACTAAATTTCAACTATAATAACCAGACTGTAATAGACTCTTCAGAATGATTCCTTTATGCTACGTAAGTACCAACTGCTTACAGACAGCTGTACAGACCTCAATCCTCCAAACATTCCTTTTGTTTCCTGCAGAGAGAATGCATGACCTGGAATTTCAGTGTAGAGAAGAAGCTAATTTGCAAATTAGCTTGTACATGAGCTGTACTAGTCTTAAATTCTAATCTCAACAGTCTGGCTATACAGCTACTATGCAAACAGCAGACCAGCTTAGCATAAACACGTGTCTTGCTCTAAATATACAAGAAATTTAAAAAGAATAAACAGAGCTTATCTACTACTGAAAAACAGTTGTGCAAATGCTCATATGTTATAATCAGTTGCAAAGGCTAATTTCATTTTTCAAAACAACTTGGATCTGTAGTTATAAGATAGAAAGGCATACTTTGATCACAGAAGAAGGTTTTAAGGAATTCAAAACGCTTCCCTAGTTTCACAAAGTCACAGGTAGTATACATCAACAATTACAATCTTCTAAACTTCTCTTTTAGTTTCAATACCAACTGAACAATTAGGTCCCAACAAAGAAAGATGCAACCAGTATGTACAAAAAAGAATTAAAGCAACTAAACTAAATGAAAGACCAGAATTACTAATGAAGCAAACAATGTGTATGTTTTAAAAAGTCTTTAAAAAAGCCTCCTTAGATTATCATGAGACAAAATCCTGACTGTAATAAGGATTTCAAACTATGGAATATTCCAATTTGTATTAATTTAAGTGAGATTTGTTGCATATAGTGTCTCTTTGCCTCTAGTTCAACATGACTTTTGCTCTAAACTCAAGGACTAAAGGAACTCAGGACAATTCAGGAACTTGTGGTGCCAATCAAAAGCTGCAATCTTCTAAAAAAGATATCACCTCTATTAGAAACTCCATTGCAGTCCTATAGCTTAAATCTATGCTTGATACAGTTACTTGAAAACCCAATCCATTTATGAAGCCTTACAGCAGGCAGTATTTTAATCCCATAGAAGGCTGCTTCTCAGCTGGGCCAAAGCATTTAAGCTTGACTCTGCTGTCGCTGGCACACACAGTGGAGACTGGTGCCACACACACACTGCAATGAAACTCCTGCTTAGAACTTAACAAAGCTGCTGCTGCAGCTGCCTCAAGTAATGTACCACTCATTTACTCATCTCATAGATGCTCACTTACTAAATTTCTGTCCCAATCATTACCCTAAGTAGTTTCTGAAAATGGCAAACACAACAAGCTGCTACAAGTCTCTGCTCAAACTTTTAGTGTACACCAATAAACTGCCTCAAGTTTGATTTCATGTCTGAGTGTTTTGCCAGTGTCATCAGTGATCTTTTCAGGTTGGTTTACTCTTTTTCACCCGGCCCTGAGGGCACCACGAATTCCAACACAACAGTTAAACCTGATTATTGTCAGAACTGAGCTTGCAGCTGAATCCTTCAAAAACAACACTTGCATTTTCCATCTTCACCTTGTCTACCTCAGAAACTGACTATCTTGTATAAGGCTTCCAGTGAAACACTGCACATGTGATTCTCAGCATTACTTGTTTGATTTCTGATTTATTGTGACCACCTCATAGGACAGGCTGACAAATCAAGACTCTTAGAGCTGTATTGGCCAGCCTGCCAGATGAATACAAAGCTCCAATAGCTGTGCTTCTCAAACACCTGGCGGTGTCCCTCCCACACACACATGCAGGACACTGTCCCAACCAGCCTGTGCTGGCCTGTTTGAAATGAGGTCCCACGTGGACCCGTCAGATCTTACACACCCCATACCATCCAGCTCCATGCTGGCAGATTCTGTCATGCTCCAGGAGAATTGTGAGCAAATTCAGAAGGCCCTGTGCAGATTACACACCCCAAGTTGCCTTTTATATATAATCACGTACAAACTATAATTGCATTTAAATGGAATATAAATATGTTAAACTTTTGTATCACATTTTGTAACAGAAGACTACGTGATAGATAGTCCAGTTTGCAGTTTGGTTGAAATTTGGTTATTAAATTCTTATCCTACTAAGAAACCTCTGCAAACAGAGGAAATCCAAATATATGCCTTCATGAAGTTCCAAATCTTTTCTAAGGCAATCTTCATTAATCTTTGTCGGAAGAAGTGTAGAAGTTATGAGTATCAGCAACCCTCCAAGTTTCACTTTGTTAGACATTACAAGAAGAAAAAGATTCAATGCTTCAAAAAAAAAATCATTCAAGTCGATGAAAATACCTTGTTAATATCTACAGGAACACCGAGAGGGAAGAAATTAACATACTATTTTACATTTTCATACTAGTGATGCTCCAGCTTAGAAGGGAAATAATAAAATATATATGACAGCCAACTGAAGTGCTTATGCTGGAGTGCAGTTTCAAAAGACTGAGGTGGCTGGAGGATGACATCAGTCTCTGAAGAAACTGCACTAGCAGCAACTCCCAACAGATTCTAGATAAATAACACTGCTACGTAAGCTTTTCTTCATTTAGTTTTTGATTTTATTTAAATGGAATCTACTTGTGATCCACAACTGTGGCCCAAACTTCTTTTACACGACTAACTCTTCTCTTGCATTCTCACAACTTTCCAAAAACAATCCGAATCCAGCATCACCTCTTATTGCTTCAGTGGTGGCTTCATCAGACCCGCTGGGTTTCACATCCAGGAATATCTGAGCTGTACAATTACTAACAGTATTAATTCTCCAGTCTTTTATCTTTTCAACAAAGGCAATTCCCAGACATATTCCTCTTACTAATACTACAGTCATTCTGTTTCCATCTAGGATGACAGCTCATCAAATCTCAAGTATAACTGCAGTCTGAGTTTAGCTCTTCAAGCAAAACATCAGAACCCTCTAGATTTGTTATTATCTCCATCACATTTTCACAAATTCTTGAAAAACCCCAAAGTTAATCTATTTTGAGAAATAATCTACGGTACTGTCAAGATTTTTCCACAGTGCCTGAACACAAGAGTATCTGAATAGCAAAGATGCACTAATACAGATGGTACCACAAGGTAGGAACTCTGTCAGCCCATGTAGGAAATTTTAACTGAGCATTGTGTGGTGTGCCCATAGCACAGTCATAACAGCCCACACCAGCCACCTTATTTCAGACCATCACCAAAATCCCAAATACCAACACATTATGCAAGCCACAATAACATTTTCAAGTATTCGTGTACCCGCTGTAAAGCTGGCAGCAATACAAATGAATGTCTATACACTGTAATATGTATTGTGACAGTAATAATAAAATTTTCAACTAAATACAGCTTCTGACAGAGCATTAGTTGTAAATAGCGTGTCTTGTAAAACAGAGTCTGCACAGAATGCAAAAACTTGCCTTCAGTAAACACTATTTAGGTCACAAAGTGAAGTATCAAGGTAAATACAAAAAAATAAATATTAAAATAAAAATAATGTAGTTATGTGGATTCCTTCACAAACATCCTAGGACTGGGTGCTGTTTTGCCAACAGATGCATTTATCTAGTAAGTGTATTTAACGAGAAAATATTTTTATATATATATGTATAAAACCCATACTTACTTGAAACAAAAATCAGAACAAAGTTATCCTTCCTATACGTGATAACTTAGAGCATATTTTAAAGATTGGGGTTTCCAGGAAGAAATAGTGGCTTATATTTTGTCAAATACCAAAGCTAAAAATCTATTAGATACTCCCAAGATTATTATCAAGCATAAGCACATTAAACACACTATAGACTTTGAACACCAGAGATTAATGACCACATGATCCAGAAGTATTTCCTGAGACAAGCATCTACAAATATGAAGACATTTTAATGCAAATACACAAGTACACATTTAACATACATTGTGTATGAAGCCGTGTAACTTTCATAATGGTGAACATGAATAGCTGTTAAACTGGCCTATATAAGCAACTTACAAATATTTCATTACTCTATGAAAAAAACGATATGTATTATAAACAAGTATAGCTTCAATTGACCATTACTTCTCTTATTATTTAACTACTATGAAATTTAAATTGGAGAAATACTTTGTGTGTGTGTATGTTCAGGCAGCACAAAAAAACAAGTAGAGAAAGAAACTTGTTAGAGCAACACAACATTCTACCAGAGGACAAACTGAAGAGCTGCTCTCACTAAACAGGAAATTTCTATGGCAATTCTGTCTTAGGCTTTTTTCCCAAATTCAGGATATGCAAGGTGGCCTTGTAGTACACAGGACTAAGAAAGTGATTGCACGAATTTTTTTTTTTAGTTTAACAGTTGCATTATTCAATATGCAAATACAGAGACCTAGTATTTTTTTCACAAGAACAATTTACTTTCAGGGACTTCATTACTGTTTTCAGAGCAACCCAACTAGGGGGTTTTGTATGTAAGTAGTAAATACTTAACTTTTGTGCCTTCTAAGCATTACACCAAAGTTATTTTCACAACAGTAACGCCCTGAATTTATCCCATCAAAAATTCCCAGTTTTTTGACTTTCTCTCAAACCACTATAAATAACACAGCTTGCTATATTATCACAGATGGTAATAGCCACTTACCTTGTCTTGTCTATGCAGAATAAATTTATCCTACAAAGGCATAATCTAGCAAAATACACAGCACATGAATGGTCACATATCACATGCTTACAATTACAATTACACACTTAGACCACTTTGCTAAACTGGAATCTGGCTCATCTGCAAAGACTTGCACATTTCTTTTCAATTGCAAATACTTATCTTGCCCATTTTTGAAATTTAGGAACATTATACACTTTTCAAACTGCAGTAATAAGAAAAAATACTCTTTGAACTTAAAAATAATAAAAAATTATAGAAAAATTTTAACACTTAGTATTAGAAATATTTAATGTTTAAAAATAATTCAAAATATAAAAAATTTGTAACACCTCATATTTGTGTATTTCACTGTAAGTATGCCAACAGAACTGCTGCTTATGGATATTAATCAAACACCACTGACAAAAAACATGTCAGCTGTTTCTGGAATGAGGTGTGGAAGTCCAGGCTATACACAGTCAAAGTACAATCTTAATTACTGGAAAATGGCCCTTTCCCCCTGGCCTATTATTAATCCATACTCTTTGCTACATTCTGGCAGTGCTTTGACAAGAAGGGCCAATAGGCTCCCGTAGCAAACCTGGTAATTAGAAGGATATTATACAAGAGCACAGTAATTGTAGATTTAAATATCATGAAAACAGCAGCCTAGAAATAGCTTTCCCAGATTTTGGCAACTGCTCTAGCCACCATGGTCAACATTTCCACAATACTTCTTTCAGTGTTATTCAACATTTACTAAAAAACCCCAGAACCATAAAACACAGAATAAAAATATAGACTTTATTAATTGCTAATGCTTGTAGTCTGTTTCTTAAACTTACTGAATCTACAATCATTTATTAAGAACTCACTGCCATGCCATTTTTTCACCTCACATGTGTAATTTCACCATTACTTTCTGCAAAAGATTTGGCAATTTTAATAGTTGCACTTTTCTGCCTTCATCACAAATCAATCTTTTCCTGCAATTAAATTTATTTATAATTTCTCTGCCAAACAGTATTCCACACTCTTGACCACATAATCAAAGTACATGTAGTTTACATGTCCTCATTTATGTGATAAATCAAACAAAAATATGAACATTAATTTATTGTTAAACACTCCATTAGATAGATCAAATATTCATGAAATAATTAAGAATGGAAATAAAAAAAAAAAATCTGAATAAGAGCCTTAGGAGCAAGAACTTCCTTTGTCTCAAAATCTTCCCAGAAATCAATTTGTAAAAACAAATGCAACTGGACCTTCAAAACATCCTGTCTAAAAATACCTGTATGCTTTGAATAAATACAGAGCTACCCACACATAAAGTAAAATAATAATAATGACTGATTTTACATTTTTTGATCACCTAACAATATGCAGTTATATGGTTAAAAGTATCCCAGTGCATTTTGAGAACGCAGCCAAGTGCAAATTTAGAAATGATGATAAAGAGGTAACCTATCGATTTAGCTGTCTAAAGCTGTAGAGGCTACACATCTATACCAGTAAAATCAACAGCGCTGTGAGCATTCCTGTGCATGGAAATCAACTGCTTGTACCACTAAACTGTTAAAAAAGTGCCCCAAAACAACTTCTGTCCAGGGCAATTAGCATTCTTTCAAGCAATTTGAAGGCACCATTCAGAGAGACACCCTTGGTAAGGGGCCCAGTCCCAGAAGTAACTTTGGCTATAACTCCCCTGTTTTGGGGCTAGGACTACAGACGTGAGCTGTGTTACATCAATTAGCCTCAGACACACTTAATTCACTAATACAGGTATAGCCAGAGAATCACTGAATGCTACACAGATGGTCTCTAGCTTAACACTAATTCTGATAAAGCATGAGGAAAGCAGAATGACAGATGAAATGTCACTCCTTCAGGAAACATTTCAGAATAACCAACACAATAATCATGAAGAATTTATAAGCATTTTCCTTTTGCTTTTTGTAAGTGTAATGTAAAGCTATTAGAAAATACACAAAGATAAAAGACAACAAATAGGCATGATGAACATAGATAAAACCCAAAGATCAGATTTCCTGTTGCAAAATACCCATCTCAGTCACTAAAGATAATTACTGCAAATTGATTTAAAGGCAGAAGGAAGAGAATTTTGGAACATCAGAATGAAAAAAAAAAAAAATATAAACCAACAGCTCTACTTTTAACAAATTACAAATTAAACAAATCACTCAACATTGTGAAATACATAACAAAACCACTCAAACTCTAATCTTATACAAAACAGATAGATACTAAAAATGCGTTGAGCATATTGGAAGAAAAATTATTCTTTTATAGGAAGGCTAAAAAAAAAACCACCTCAGTATCAACTGCATTCAGGTATTAAGTATCAGAAAATGCCTGGAGTATGTATAGTCCCTGCTGGTGGTCTGAGGTTTAGAGCAGATAAAACCTGATCCTCCACTGTGGATTAACCAGCCTTTTCAAATACTGCGTAAACGCAGTAAGGCTTATTGTATTTCTAGTATTTTGAACGGAAATAACTTCTGGGAAGATAAATGACCTGCAATTAACATACTGTGTACCTTTTCAAGAGACACAGGGACTTCTAAGGCAACAAAGTCACATGGTATCTGTTCTAAGCAATACATGGGCAAGCAAATAACCATTTTCCTAAATAATCATCCAGATGCTTTCCTTTCTTATCTCAGAGCCTTCTACACTGTACATAAATTTGAATAGTTCTAAAGGCTATCATCAGGTTGGCCTTGAATAACTTGATCTAGTAAAAAAGTCCCTGACCATGGCAAGTGGGTATGTGTGTAGGGTGTGTGTGCCATGGACAATATGGTCTTCAAACTCAAAGCATTCTATGATTCTGCATTATTACAGCATATAATGACTGGATTTGCTACTTACATTTCCTTTACCCTTCCTTTTGACTTCTACAGTGTATAATATCTTGTTAAAACAACCAGTTTTTTGAAAACCTAGCTATAAATTCAAAACAGTGTACTTCCACAGAAAAAGACACTTTACTTAAGTTTCCAGATAAGACCAGCATATGGTGCTAATCCCTTTAAGTACTCAATATTCTGAAACAAGGCTGCCTCAGTGTCACATAAACTCTGGACACATTTTGAACATTCTTCTTCAGACCAGTGCCATCTTCTACCAAGAGGAAGAGCTCATTTCTACAAAAGAGCAAACATTCTCAGAAATAAATTTCAAACAAGAAACTAAAAATAAATCTTCAGTATTTTCTGCTCACATGTAATAGCCATGCTTTGCAACAGATGGAGAAAAGAGTAAACCCTTAAGTAGCATAGAAAGCATTAAGCCAGTGACAACATCCAATCCCCTGGAAAGACTGTGACACAAGAACAAACCACATAAAACACTTTCTTTAAGAACTACCTTAAAATGATCAGTGAAGAGTTAAGTTTTAAATTGTTAGCTACTGTTTTATTAAGTTATCTAACACTTGAAATAAACTGGCTGTACTGTCATCAACAACGTATTTACAAGATTCCTCAAGTTAGCAGGCTGTGGAGGAAGCAGTACCTGCCAGCTGATGAGGGACAATGGTAATCCAGGACACACTGAACTGCTGATGTCAGATCCCAAAGTAGTTTAACAGTCATTTCTCCTAACAGTCTGAAATCCATGTCTTACACAAGCTGTGCTGCACTGAGCTTAACCAATAGGAATATGGAATAGAGCCCATATCCAGTTTTTGCATCACTTGTGCAAGTTGTCCTCTGTCTTCACCACCAAATATGCAACTGAGCTTGTCTGGTAGTTTGGAGGGTGTTGTTTTGTTTGTTGTTTGGGGTTTTTTAATGGACCAGAGACTTTAATTCATGCCCCAAGTAATCTGAATATTTCTTCTGGGTAGCATCCTTTGGGAAAGATACAGAAAACATTATTAAATATTTTTAGAAGATTTAAGCTCCTGGGAGCAGGGGCATACCAGATGAATTACAACAAACTAATGCAAGATAGACAAGCAACTAACTACATTTCTGGGCAGCTAGTTTTTATAACACATGCATGATTTAAAAACAACATACTGTGGTCATTACAGAAAAAAGACTGCTTTTAAAAAGAAAATATAGGTACCTTTAGAACTGTGTGTATCAAGTTGCATTCTATCAATATAATCTCTGAAGTCTTTTGTCATGCTATAGAAAGACATAAAAAGAAACTAAAAAGACGAAAAAAATGAAGAAAGGGGGTTAAGACTGGAAAAATCAGTGAGTTATAGTGGAAAGAGGACACTAGTTTAGGAGCTAAAGGGGAGACTGGGAGAACTCTATACTCTCTTTAATGCACTAGGCTTATAACAAGGGGGAAAGAACACCAAGAAAAGAAATTAAAATTAAATATCCCATAGTTAGAAAATAAATTCAAAAAATTTAGCAAATCAGATCCTACATGAGGATAAAGCACCTGCCAGCCGAAGAGCAGAGGACAAGGAAGGCCTTGGGAAGTATCTGCTGGCAGCATGCACAGTGGCAGGGAAGGGAGGCCACACTGGCTGTATGGTCAGCTGCAATGTGCCTGCAGTAGCTGACCCTGTCAGAAAGCACAGACAGAACTTTTTGTATGGTACAGATTAAGAGGATGTGAAGGAGAAATGAAATTACATTTACTTTCAAGGGAAACAGGGGAAGATTATAAATTGTAACAGACAAGCCTGTAAACAGGGAGAAAAAGCCTGCTAATTTCCCTCCCAGCTGCTTAAAGTTACTATAATGGCATGGGGGAATAGTCAGGTGAGGATGAGTACCAGCTTCCTTCCCCAGCCCTATAAATGACTGCTCTCTAAACATTACGAACTATTTCCATTTCACTGCAGAAACTGTGAAGAGAGTGAAAAGAAATAAAAACAATAAACCAGCAGTAATATAAAAACCATGCTTTGCCATAGGCCAACCAATTTTCTATACATGATTCTGCTTTTAAGTGGCATCTGTAAAAAGAGGACAATGATATTAATTAATATACATAGGGCCCAAAAGAGCTAGATATTGCTCCACGGAGTAGCTTATTGGACATAAATCTACGCAATAAAAATGTCTCATCAAATGAGCCTCCAAATTTTTTTCAGGTTTGGAAAGCTACTAAAAAGACCAATGGCAAAAACTGAAGTTTACAATGATTCCAAGTAGCTTTAACCAAATCTCATGCCCTTCTAGACTATCAAATTTTGTAAAATCAAATGCCTACAGCTTTACAAGCATCTTTTCAGCAGCAGTATCCTTGTAAGAAGTTGCTCATCTTTCCCAGGATTTCTGCCCAATCCTGCATTCCCCCAGCAGAGTCTTCTGCCACATGGCATCATAAGAATTTATACATTGAACATGATCAAGCTAAGAAACTTCTCAGTTGTTTAAAACAATTACTAGGGAGCAATAGAACATCTGCCAGGATATTCCCACTATGCCTCTTCCAGCCACAGAAAAGGTGGGAAGAAAGCAAGACCTGTCTTCAGCTTCCTGCCTGTAATTACAAGCTTGTATTATCCTTGAGATGTTTTTTAAGTAAAAAAACTGAAAAGTTTGAAGTGTAAAGATGATGAAAAGATATTGTATCATTTTAGGTTTGCAACTGCTGACCAAAATTAGGAAATTATAAAAGACAACTTCAGTAATTTTATGATGCAACACAAAAACCCTGTTACAGCAGTGATAATATCATCCCTGCACTGTTGCTGCCTATGGGATGAGCATGAGCAGTATGAAACAGTACATGAAGGGCCCTAAAACAGCAGTTATTTTCAGCTATGTATACATCAAAATGATGTCATATTATGAAATATTAATATCCATTACAAACAAACAGGGAACATCAGAAAGGCAAATTTCAGTTGTTATTTTATTAAGACATCAGTGAAACAACTTTAATTTTGTGAGGAAAAAATCATGTCAAAAGAAAGCACAAGGAATAACTATACTTTTGACTAGAAATTAAAAAAAAGATGTAAAATATGGTATGCTATTGTAACACACAGTTAAATGCAACCTACACAAGTGCTTCAAATTTGTCTGACCTCACACTGGGTAGGATAAAAAAAAGCCTATGACTAATAGCCCGTGGCTAATCTAGTAACAAGGGACTGTGGCTAGCTAATTAGCCCTTTCATGAACAAAAAGATAAGGAACAACCTGAATTCCATAAAAAAGTTTTAATTACAAACATGCCATAGAATTCACTCCCCACCATGAAAGTAAACTGCAGATGTACTTTCTGTATCATCCACATTTCTGTAGAGCATCAAACTTCTTTTTATAACTAGATCACTATCCCTAGAAATCCATGGAATTAGAAATCTAACAACTTGAGACTTGTCTATATACAACCATATTGGCCCTTTCTTAAACAGGGTTTTAAACTGTGATGTTTAGCAAGCGTCAAGGTGTGCTACAGTGTTAGGTACATAGCACTTAAACACACAAAAAAGTACATTTGTCAGATATTGACCTGAGTTTTATCCTTAGAATGAGCAAACTAACATAAGGTGCTGACAGACTTGTAGCTGCAGATAAAAATCAGACAACTGAAGCCATCACCACCCAGCTGCCTGCCCCTCCCTGCTGACAAATGTGACTGCTCTCAAAGAAAGGCATCTGATGCATCCCTGAATCAGCTTATGAATCACTGATCCTTTCAGCTGTGTATTCAAGGAAGCACAGACAATTATACCTGAAAACAGCTAGATGGCTCAAGAGCTTATTTATATGCACATCTGACATCACCATTTGGAAAGTGGGACAAACGTAACATAATACCTCATAACAGTAACAGCTTGAGCCAGATGATTTCTATTACTGTGTGGCTGCCAAAACCAATAGCCTCCACTCTCGGCCCAGAACAGGCCCTACCAGCACTCACTCGAACACTGTGCAAGGGATACAGTTTGGGTTTATGCAGATTACACGTGCTCTACCACACATTTCTTATGTGACCTTGTGGACTACTTAGTATATATTAGTCCAGATAATTTTAAAAGTTAGCTGAACAAGCATAAAATTAATTTATGAAATATCAACTGCAGAGAGAATGAAGCCAGCTTGCCTTCTCCAGCTCCATCACTTCCAATTTCTACTACAGTTTAAGCCTATGGAGTCAGGAAACAACAAATACAGCTGTAGTTTCTTACGAAGTTCCTTCCTTGAGGTTTTCCAAACAGGAGGTGCCACAGCCCTGCAGGGATGTCTGTACTCCTGCTGCAGAGGAACAGCCTTCATCCTATCAGTCAGGCTGCCCACACAGTAATTAAACTACACAGATGTGGAGGCAAAGCAAGAGCTAATTCAGCACAGACCTCTTCTGTATCAACAAATTCAGGAGGGGGCAGGGTAAGGAGCGTGTATTTTCCACCTTACCATGTCTGCAAATCTATACAGAGTTGCATCAGCACCCTACAGAGTAATTCACCCTGGACTATGGCACTGGCAAGAGAGGAAGGAGTAGGAAGACAAGCTATCTGGCTTTAGTATGCACCATTACATTCCAATCTAGATTTCACCCCTAACTTGGTCAAATAACATTAGGTGACACATGCTTGCACTGGCTTTTGTTTTTACTGAGGGATGAGGAATTGTTTTTGGGGTTAACTACTTTGTTTTTCTTTTTAATTGCCACAGCCACAGTAGTAGATTCACCCAACGGGATGATGCTTAAAGAAAAAAAAATGGAACCATGTATTTATTCCCACTGACCCCCACTTCTTGGGGTCTTATAAGGATCACATTAACTGTTTTATTACAATACAACCAGCAAACACAAAACTGAAAGATGGCAGAAATCTAAAGAATAGAAGTCAATTAAGTTACACATCATCTTTAAAGTGCTCTAAAAATACCTTATTCGGATTCAAGTAAAGGATTTAGACCTTAGGCTCTCCTTTAATGACATGGAAACCTTTAATCAGGTTTTCTAACGTCTCACTATTTTAAGATACATCCCATACATAGACCAGCTTCTTTAATTAAAACCAAACCAAAGCAAAATCCTAACACAGACTAGGAAACTATATCCATCACACAAATTAGTCGACAGAGTTAAAATAAAACTGTGACTCAATTTATTAACTAGTCTTTAAAAAAAATCCAAATAAACCCCACTGTTTTATTATCAGTATAGTGATACCATTTATTACTAATAGCCAAAAATGCACTATTTTCCCTAATGAAAAGGTATTTAAGACATCAATACTTGTTAAAGTTTGTCATGTACCACACTTATAAAAACGCAAAATGCCCACAACCATAGTTCAAAACAAATAATTCATTACAAACACAGCCAAGTCATTTGATTAAACAATCAGCAAACAAACATTTCCTTAATTAGCTGTTCAGTGTTAAAAAAGTCTTGATAATCTCTGGGGCTCAAGCATAAATAAAAAATTTTTAAAAACCCCAACATTTCTGGTGTGCAAAAATCCATATGGAACACCAACATTTCTTTTCCCCTCTCCCTTTTTTTTTTTTTTAAACTTGCTAAGACTGACAAGTGTGGCTGATAGCAAACAAAGCAGATCTAACTGCAGCTGCTATACTGATACTTTCCCCTGGCAAAACGTTACCACTCCCTCTGGTGTCCATCTGACCCTGTGCCAAGCTCTTTTCACACACCAGAAAACAACTCTTTTAAGGTGCCTAGGTGTGTATATATGAGCAGAATGACATATAGAGATTTCTTCCATGTATACTGACTGAAGCAGCTGAGTTTGGGGTCAGAAGGGCACTGAAGCTGGCACAGAGGAGAGGATATGATTGTAAGAGCCAGAAGTTACATCACATTATGCTGTCCCAGAAGAGCAGCTCCTGTTACAGTAAGTTACACTTCCCAGACTGTCCAGCCTAACACACCATTGCCATCTTTCACCCTCACCCTCAGATGTGCTACACCATCCTACTACTGGTATACTACTTTGTAAAGGCTCTAGCATGACAATTCCAGTCAATCCCATTCTCTGAAAACTCTAGCAATACCCTGCCTTTTCTTTCCTTCTTGGACTAGTTTTTTCCCCAGATCAAATTTGATTAATAAACATCGAATCTCAGAGGGTGGGAGGTGGGGTAGTATAAAAAATGGCAAGGCCAGTTAAAAAATAAGTGGTGGAGCTCACAGCAATGCACAGAAAGGAGCTGAAGCTCATTTTTTCACTACCAGTGATCCATTAGATTATTTGAGCTGATTTGTGCAACTCTTTCCCAGATAAGGGTTATTTTATTTTCAATTATCTGAAAAGTATCTTCAAATTAAGCATGACAGATGACTTATCTAGAAAATTCTACTGTTCCCTCTCATCACACCAATGTCAATGATAGGAAGTTTGTTACTGGTATTCAAGCAGTACTGAAAATCCTTAGTGATATATGATTTGCAAGCATTACTTCAAAGACTCCAATTTTATGTCCTGAAAACAGTGCCATGCAGTCAAAACTAGAAATTATAGCACTTCTTTATATGAGCAGTTACATGACATTTAAAACAGCAGACATGACACAAAAACACAGAAATATTCTTGATGAGACACCGGTTTTATACTACCAAAAGAAACTGAAGTGGCCCAGGATATAGTAAGTCTGACCTGTGCACAAATATCTTTCTCTTAACAAGTCCAGTAGAAGTATCTATACAACAAATACCTAACAAAGTATCTAATCATTGATCAAATCTTGGGTTATAGCAGTTGTTGCCAACAATCTCTACAGGCAATTTAAATTATGATCATTTTCCTATTACACTGAATAGTGCACAGAATGACTACAGCTCCCAGGGAACAGAATTAGGATGACAACAATAAGGTGACAATTGCCTAAACAAGACAAACATAACAGCTTAAAGTATTTTCACTGCAAACAAGACAAACATAACAGCTTAAAGTATTTTCACTGCAGACATGGAAAATGGATCAAGTTTCATCCCATGACTTGCAACTCATACTCACAATTAGAAGTATGCTATCAGCTGGGCAGCTGTATTTCGGCTTGTCCTTCAGATGTGTAAAGAATTTAAATACTCGCAATTAGGCTTTGATGTTAACACCCTATTAACTCATATGGGAAAAGTTCAATCCTACAGTAAGTACTGTTGCTTGGATGTAGCTATTGACACAAGGCAACAGTGAATTTATTCAGTGAATGAGAAAAAGTGGAGGAAGGTATTTCATTCTAGAGAATTAAAACAGTGAAAAGACTGACATTTTTTCTAATTGGAATCTGATGACTGTACACTATCATTTAACTGACCTTACCTAATTTTGCCTCAACTGTTAAACACAATGTGATAACATAATTAAAGAGCCACATGCACAGTGAAAAATAAAGTCAACTCTGTGTATGTAATAGCTGCAGCTGAAAAATAATATTTATATGCAAAATGAAGACACTTAG
Source organism: Cettia cetti (assembly GCA_013401135.1). Lineage (NCBI taxonomy): Eukaryota > Metazoa > Chordata > Aves > Passeriformes > Sylviidae > Cettia > Cettia cetti. Next base: position 113,820 of record VZUI01066428.1, on the reverse strand, counting down.
CTGAAGGCGTTAGAAATCCTTAGAAAAGACTGCACCCTGGTGGAAGACTTGTTAACTTGCTGTAATAGTTACTTGGTAAAGCCATGGGGTTTAAGTTTTAATTTAAAATTTCAGTTTTGTAGTAAGAAATTAGTTGCTTCACAAAATGAGAAGCCCTTTAAGCATCTGTTACTTCAGTTCTTAGAGTTCTTTGGTGCCAATTATTCATGACATTTCAAAATACTAAGCCAAATATTTAGAAGCATTTTTATATAACCATATACATTTCCATATCCACATCCTGTGACACAAAGAGTAGGAGGGATAATTCTCTGTAATTCTGAACCTTAGCCACAGCAGGTTAGTAAGCATGAAAACTCCCAACCAAACCAAACAACAACAACAACAAAAAGAGTAAACCCAAGTAACATGCCAAGGGGAGTCACAACAACAGAAAACATGTTTTTAAAATCTGTCAGGAATGCAAATAATAAATCAAGGATTTGTGCTTTATATTCCTCATATTCCCTTAACATGCTGACTTCTCCCTTTGGCCCAAGCAAAAACCTTTATCACTAGAGTTCAATTACTTTCCCACTTACCAGTCACTGCTTTCTCCCTTCTGTGCCTACTAGAGATCTGCTAAGTACTTGCAGCTGCCACAGACCCATCCCTCTCAACCAACCAGGTAAGGATTAGCCCTCTGCTGAAAGCCATTCCACCTGGAATGCATACATTCCAAACTGCCCCTAACCCTCCCTCACTGCCAACATTTCTAGTGTCTCTTTTCAAATTGGTTATTGGAAATTTAGAAGGAAGTTATTTCTATCAAACACGGCTGAAGTTGGTTAACAGGTTCCAAAGCTCTCAGAGAAGGCAGATTTACAGTACAATCACGTGAAAACATTCTTCATAAATATAATTCTACCAAAAACAACTAGGAATTAACAGTAAGACACCCATATCCCCCCATTACATATGAAAACGGGCAAATAACTACTTGCACTAGCTGCTTGAACTAGTAGTTTACTGGCCTTGCATGTAGCATGAAAAAAAGAAATGCATTTATGACTGATGAAACACACACAAACAACCAATTTGACTATTGCCAGATCTGGGGTGAACACATATATGAGCTACCATGTCAAGAGTCACAGAAGAAAACAACATTCAAAGAGCAGCAGGCTAGAATTCATTTAACTTCAGCCTGCCCTAAATTAAAATAAAGTATATTTTCTAAGGTAACCGTTTTATATATACACACATACACTATACACCACTCCATATTCTGCAGTGCCAGCAGGCAATAATGGGAAGGGTAGAATGAGATCATCATGTTCAAGGTACTGTTTCACTTTAACAGCTGTATTTTTACATGCAGAATAGCATAAGCAAAAGAGCAATAGTATACTTACCATTTGTCTTGCAACCATAGTTGGCAATTTAAAAAACCCAAACCACTGGCTCTTGAATTCAAGGTTTAAGCACCTATAAATTTGTTCTAACAAACTTTAACTTAAAAAAAGGAAGCACATTTCCTATTAGTATTCCCAGATAGAACAAGTTTGCACTTCCAACTTCTTGCTTACTAATTATGAAAAGCTTTTCTTAGCCTTGTCTATTGTTGCACCTTTCAGATTTACCAATACAGTCATGGATCATTATTTGTGACAGTAACAGCAAAAACTCTGATTTAATTCAGTTATCACTGTTCTTACTTTGAGATCACTTAGAAATGCTGTTGACACATCAAGCAAAATGTAGGAAATTTAGTACCACGAAGGAGTTGCATTAATGGTAGTGAAACAGAATTAAACGTGGCTAATACCATCACATGCTAGTGCAGATACAGACCACATTTACTCTCAGAACTTTACTGGAATGGCAACTCTAACGTTTGAAGCATCTCCTTTGGTAAGTTTCAAGTATTAGTAACTGTGTGGTGTTCAAACATAAAGAAGGCAAAAAGTACTCCTCTCTTGCATCAGCTCAGGGTCTCCCATGCAACCAGCTTTCCAGTTCACATTCATACTGCAAGCTAATTAATAACATTTCTCTTAAATGCAACTCAGTAGTTTTCTCAATACTCATCTGAGTTCAATATAATGAATAATCTTTTTTTCCCCGTCAAAATTCTGAGGACATAACACCTATGAACTAAACAGTCAATAGAGGATTATGATAACATGAGTAAGTTAATACTGTCATACCTTTCACTGTAAAGGAAGCACTGTACTTCAATCAGATAGTGCTATCATACAAGAATATTTATTACTTGCAGAGCTATCTTCATTGAGAAATCATGGAATATTCTGACAACAAGAAATAGAAATCAACATATATACTATAGAGATTGAAGTAATGATTTTCTGTGAAATATGAAAACATTTCAGAGACTGTTGGGGTGGGCAGCTTTTAATATCTCCTGAAAGGAGTTGGCTACAAATGAATGTGCTGAGATGTGAGCCAAAAAAACCAAAGACATGTAAAAAACAGGGCTAGAAATACCTTTCAAAAGGTCATCTTGCCCATCATTCCATCCATCATTCCTTGCAGGTACTCATCTGCAAGGGAACCAATACCTCCCTGGAAAAGTTTATTCTAACCTGTTTCAAAAATGCCATTGATGGAGGTTCCACCAGTTCTCTACAGGAGTATGACTGCCCACTGCTTATGCTGGGAAACTTTTAACCACCTTTAATCTAAATTTCCCCTGCTCCAACCACCCCCTCCACTGCTCTCTGCCCCACCTCCAACAGACACAAAGGAAGTATAGCTGGTCCTTTCACATACTAAAGAACTCTTTATCACATCTCTTTTGTCTTCAGCAGACCAAACAAAACATTGTTCTTCCATCTTTCCTCAAATTACACTTTCAAGCCTCCTGAAGACTTAACAGTACATGAGTGCAGGTGGATAGAAGCATAAGGTGAAAAAAGGAAAAATACTTCTACCACTCAAAAACATGTAAGAAACACCTCAGCAGCATTTACACTGGGGCACAAAACACACCAAACAAATTAAACAGACAAAACCCACCACCAAACTAAACAACTGTTCTCTAAAAATTATGAGATAAAGATTATTAAAAAAAAAAAAAGCATTGAAAAAATACTGGTTTTAAAATGCACTAGTATCAATACGTACATTGCTTGTTACTAGACTGTTAAGCAAGCAAGACATGCTAAAAAAGGCATACTCCTGTTTTCTATGGACTCCCAAAACCCCTGTTAAGATCACGCTCTACTGGTAAATGATTATACAGGATTTCACACTATTAATGAAAACGTGATACAAGATCTCAAGAAACAGCATGAAAACTGTTAAATTCAGGGTTTTTTTTAAAGTGTCCAAAGTTAGCATGAATTTATCTTCTCCTGATCCTTCTTGCTGCACTCATGCAGCAGTCCCTCTGTTGTCAAGGCCATGCTGATAAATGAGATGACAAAAAAAAAGTCAGTGAGAATAACATCTAATTCCAGTTTACATATGGATTCCTTCAAATGCTTTAGGAAATCACTTACTGTCCTTTTTATTTCAAGTAGTATATTGACATTACACCTTATGTTTACAAAAGCAATAGATACAAAGAATCAGATATATTTCCATGACTATAAAACGGGATAAAATAGTCATCTAAATAGTTCTTGTAAAGTTTCGTTTATGCTTCAGAAAACATTTAGAATGTGAAAGCAAAAGTTTTTTTATATTATTCTGTTTTACGTATCATATGCAAAGAAGCTAAGCTCTGTTCAAACAGTTAGAGACAAATGAATAGAATTAAGGGGTTTGTTTAGGTGTGTTGCAGATATTCTAAATACCAGCAACTGTCTCAAAAGAAATACATACATTTTAAAACACAAAAACTGAGATATAAAATATTAAGAGAACATTAACTCTGCCTTACTGAGCTCCGTTAAGTGCAACAAAAGATGAACATTCTGAAGCATGTTTTTTAGCATTTGTAGCCCAACCCATGTTTTAAAAAGATAACTTTTCTCCTGTAGCATAAAAGGAGTATTTCTACCTTGTAAACCCATCTATATGCATTTACTAGGCAAAGCCCTACCAAGCAGTCACACTATTTCACCTGCTGGGATAGCATACATACACCAAATCTAAAGATGAACAGGAAATACGACTTTATCTGTGAATGAGGACAGACCTCCTACAACCACTGGAATTACACAAAAGTGAACAGAAAAGCAACATGTAAACTTACTTCTGATGTCACAGAATGCCACAGTTAACACAACCTTAGCTCTAATCTCTGCCATGTATTTTTTAGTACCATGTATAGTATCAAGCAGGATAATCACAAGCTAAATTCTTCAAGGTACTGTACAAAAGATTTCAATGTGTTTTGGGTGTATCTAAAGTTTGAATAATTTATCTCACCCATTACTAAATTAATTCAAGTCAGAAACATAGTGAAACAGAAGACTACATTTCTCAATCCAATTCCTGATTCATTTCAATTTCAAATAATTAATGAATTTACTTTAAAAAATCCCAGTAGTTTCATCATACACTCAGTACTGTATTCTGCACAGGACAACAGTATTCATCATTGTTTATATCACTTTCAGATATAGACAAATTAAAAGCAAAACAAAAACCAATGCACAGGTGTTCATGAAAGCAACAAATTCTGAGTTTCCCCATTATCTGGGGGATATAGTTATAGTTATAGTTATAGGGGTCCCAAACAAACCCAAAACAAATGAAGAAATCCTGCTTTCAGTGCAAAGCTAAACAGAACTTGTGCTTCTGAGTCATAACCAAGGACAGCTACTTATGAGGCTGGTTATACTTCAGGGTTTTACTTTTGATGTTACACTAAAAAGAAAACAAGGCATTAAAAAACAGTTTATACATCAACTATTTTTTAAAGCACTGGGTATTCCAATGTCCCATCAGAAACAGCAGGGGGTAGTATTTCTGTGTTTTTAAACCCATGTACAAGTCTCATCCTGTATTTTCCCTCCTAACAGGTTACCCTTAAATCCCTCACCTAGATTCCTTTAGTGCTTAACTTCTTCCGGCTGCACTCCTGCCAGGCAGAGTTGTCAATCCTCTTCTGAGCTGCTAACACAGGTCCTGCAACCTGGTGACCAACCACCTGGCTGCTCTTCTTTGCTCCCTCTGCCTTACAGATTTTACCAGACTTTTATCTACCACTGTTGTGGAAATCATTAGCCTAATAATAGGCCACCTCACAATGCTGTTGTATCTATAAATACAGGGATTCACAATTGGTGTAAATTTAAAATTAAAATATTAACTGGTACACTACCACAAGCTGTTCAACATTTTATGGACTAAAAGAAAATTCCCACCATGAGTTTTTAGTCTCAACACATCAAAACAGCATCTAGCACAATGCAGAATATAAGAATTTTGTGCATGACATTTGTAAAACAGTTCTGGAAAATGGCAAAGCTACTTGAACTTTCCCACTGAGACAATACTTTCCCACTTAGGTTATGAATTTAGACTATCAAACTTTTAGTTTTATCTAAACCAGGCTATGTCTCCCCAACACCTACAAAGCATATTAAATACTCCTCCAGTGAGCCTAATTTTACAAAGTGTAACACCAGGCAACTGAGACTGTGGTTTCTATTTTGTTTTATTTCTTATGCCTCCATGTTTTACTTTTCTTTTTCAGAGTTTACCTTGATACCCATGCTCTACCTCCCCTGCCTTCAAATTCAGATTCCCACAAACAACAGCAGAAAACCTACCATTTTTTCAAATATTCTTTTTTTAGGATACATTATCTTATAAATTACCATAAATAATTACCATGAATTACCAGTATTGTCTTTGATTCAATTAAAGAGCTGATTCCCATTTCTCCGACATGATGAATTTAGAAGTATCTGAGAAACAGGACACATTTATCTTCCATTTTTGTGTATTGCATATTATTTGTAATAGCTCCCCTACAGAGTCATTTTAATTCTTCTTTTTTAAAATACAGCGAAGAGTTTGTGTAAAATATATGAATACTGTTTCAAGGCAATTGGCTGAAGGATGTTCCTCTGATGTTGTCATTTGTTCTAAAAGAAAGTTACACTGAGCTCAAAAAAAACCCCCCTTCAGCTTCAAAATTTAAAGCTGAAAACTTAAGAGCAGACTTAATCCTCTGTCCAATCTTGCATTTAGTATGCAAAAGCAAAACACAAAAAAACCCCAAAGTAACCCTGTAATTAACTTAAATCACTATCATTATGTATTATCACTAAAGGGTGAGCAAACTCTCTGATTCCCCTGTAAGTTACGACATTGTGAAAATGTACCTTGACAAACAAATGAAAATTAGTGCTAAATTATTTTATTTCTGGATCTAAAAGAACATTTACTGAGAAAAAACTCAGAGCAATAGAGATATTACATTGTGAAACCACTACTTAGTCCTCTGACTTCACCCAAGCTATCCTACTCAGGAATTTCAAAGTGACGCTCAGATGCCATATACTGCCTTCTCACAGTGGTGGTTTCTACCCTGAAGATACAACTGTACTATCAGTTTACTGATTTAAGTGGAAAATGACCCTGAACAATCCACCCTACCATCTTCCACCTCTGAGTATACTGGAAACTACTTTTTATCAACATATCTTGCAGTTCAATCGGCAACCCAATTTGAGTAGCCAATGACCAGTGATAACACAGGGAAGTTACAGGAATCCACTAGCAGAGGAACACAACCACACTTTTCAAGGCAGAAGGGAACCCTATTTCTAGAGGGCAGCTAAACTGTGATCTGCATTGTCGTAGCTCATGCACTGTGAGAATTAAACATTTATCAGCAGTTACCTCCATGACTCCCTTATGATCAGTCTACAGTGGTCAAAAGAAGAAGAAAAGCACAAGAGCAAAACAATCCAAGTCCCACTGGTGGCACACACATGACCAATGACTACCATGATGATGACACAAGCCTGGCAAATATTTCTGTGTAGTATCAGGTATAATCTTCTATGCACAGAACAACAGGGTTATTAACAGAATAACACAGGGTTTTGAAGAAACCCCTGAATACAGATCTCATCCACTGCCTGTTCAAAGCAGATTTAACTCTAGCGGTCTCTGCACAGTCAAGTTTTGTCAGTCTCCAAGGGCAAGTTTCTCAGTCTTCCCCACACTCTTCAAGCACCAGCAGTGAAATAGAAGTAAGCAGCCCTACGTGTTTCTACCACTATGCATTTGAAAAACACGTACCTGCTACAAAGTTGCTTTTTGGGAAATTAGATGGCTTTTAAAGCACATTAGACTTGAATACTTACCAGTTTTTCAAAAAGGTATTTTAAAGAAATCAACAGGTGAACAAGGAACCTAACTTGGTTTTGTTTCTAAGCTTATTTTAAATTATCTTCATGAGAATCTACAAATCTACATCAGTTTCCAGAAGAAGGGGAAAACCAGCAGATGTGCAAAATTAAAAGGGAAACAGACTCTACTTCTACTTGTGCTGTTCATATTTTCAACAGAAATCAAGTCCTATTGCATTGTTTTCTCAGTCAACTGCCACCAAATCAATATCAGATCTTTGACAGAAGCGATCACTTTTCTTACTTGGTTCAAAATAATGTTTTTTCTCGTTTACTTTCTTTCTATTCTAGTCTAGTCCCCAGCAAAGCATAATTCCTTCTTCCTGTACAGGGATATAATTATGTCCTCATTAGTACTGAAATGCAGTACAGTAGGAATCTGTTGATTTTTTGGCAGCAGAGGCATACTAAATAAGAATAACCAGATGCTGCTTACATCACTTTCAGATATAGACAAATTAAAAGCAAAACAAAAAACCAATGCACAGGTGCTCATGAAAGCAATAAATTCTGAGTTTCCCCACTATCAGGCTCTCATTATAGGGGTATTCTACATTGGGTTCCCAAAAAAACATTGTGTGTTCACAGTTCACAGCTATTTCATGCACTCAGATGTACATATCAAATACAAATTATGCAGATAAAACTCTGTAACCATCTGGTCATCTGAAGTATTTCATATAAATTTTCAGTGACCTTTTTATTGATATATAGAATGCTTCCCAGTCTGCATTTTCTTCTTCCTTTTTGTTGTTTTTGATTGAAAGTTCAGGATTGGCAGTTCACAGAATTCCACGTATGTTGTTGTTTTGTTTGCACACCAACATGTGCACATACAGCCATTAAGCAGGCTGGTGCTAGAGAAGGGCACAACAGCTTAACTTCTCAGTTATGCTCTAGAAATCAATGGAATTACCAAGAAGGAAAACAAAATAAACTGAAGTTCCAAATGAAAAATTAGTTATTACTTGCAGAAGTGACTAGTTATAACAGACACCTCCATGTTCTGCCATCATCCGGTTTATGACTTACTAAAAACAATAATCACTTCCTGCATTGGGACTGAAACTGTTCCTGGTTCTCCTCATTCCAGAAAGTTTGTCTGTCTGTGGTTCTTCTGGACAGAAAGGAGAAGGGTAGATCAAGGAAATCCATTACTGTAATATTTTTGAGTGGAATTCAGTATTTTTTGCTCTCTGGGATCTTTAAATACTGAGTTTTCAGTCCCAGCCTTTCTGGAAGAAAGACTCTGCTTTCATGAATATATGCTTAGGAAGAAAAAACCCCAACTGATTGCCAAAGTACAGACTTATGATTTCAGTTTAAAACAAACCAACCCCAACAAACCAAACTTCACCACATACAATTCACACACTATTTTCTTGACAGAAGTACAAACTGCAACTGGTGAGGTAAGTAAATGAGAGCATATAAAAAACCTAGGTTAGCCTGTTTTTCGTATTGTAGTATTAAGAATTATTGACATTTGAATACATATTGACAACTTGGATACTCATTTTTTATTTGTCTGAGGGCTATGCTTACCACTGACTTACATAACTTGAAAAGCCAACAGTTTAATACATTAAATCAATTGTGTGCACTAGAAAGCTCATCTCAAATATCCCCGCATTTGGAACAGAGACATGAAGTTCAAGGGCTATAACAGATAGCCCTGGAATGACCTCCAGGATGACTCCATGTATGGCACCTCAGTTCAAGTCCCATGGTCTTTGCTTAATTTAATTCAAGCTTATTAATTTTTCCTTCGGAAGAAATTTGTTGTTTGTCTTTACAATCCTCTGTGCAATGGGAACCTGATCTAATTCAGAACTCTAAAAGTAAGTGATAAAATGATCCTTACTGGAAGGTGTATCTCCAGCATTATGTACTTTTAGGAAGATGGCTGTAGTTTCACAGTCATAACCATCAGATTCTACATTAAAAGACAGTTACTGAGCATCAGTACAGGTCTATGTGTACAAATAAACCAAAGGGAAGTCTCAGTCACCTCTGCAGCTACCTAAGGATGAAAAGGAAGATCCTGCCTTCCACTACGTGCTTGCTTCCTAGACCTGACAGGAGCCATCTGGCCCTCTCCAACCGCTTGCAGTTGCTGCCCACTTGAAATAAAAGCAGAGAAGAGCAAGGTGAAGGACACGGCGTGCAAATGCAAAGGAAAGTCTTGTACCATTCCCTTTATAACCAAACACTATAAATGGCTACTTTTAAAAATATAGCATTTACTAAACATCAAATAAACCATGCAAAATCTAACCTGCTCAGAAAGACAAATTATACTTTGAAAGCCAAAGGTTAGAATTTTGCCCACATATCATGTTTCAAATCCTAATTTTTCAGAAAGCCTCATCCAACTCCTATGAAATTTAGCAGAACTTACTTTAACTGGCTTTGGCTTTAATTCACAAGAAAATTATGGAACCAAGAACACAAGACCAAGACCTCCAGCCTTATGTCTAAAAAAACCCTGCCAACAGTAAACTTGAGTGTAACATTTTTCACTACTCATTTAAAATGATTGAGCATTTTGATGTTTGAACACATTTTCCAGGCAAAAGCAAGCACATAAAGTTACAAGTAACTATAATGAAAATACAAAAAGGTACTTTACAGATAGAAGTAAATGTTAGTTATTCATTAGTCTGTTTTTTTACAGTGAATTAGCAAAAAACCATGCAGTATTTGTTTCTGCCTGTTACTGCAGTAGAATCTGTTATTCCTTTTCTAATTCTCTTGAAATAAATGTATAGTCAAATAACAGACATTCCAATCCTGATCTGTTTACAGGTATTTTCTCCAGCGTTGATTACTGGCAGATATCTGAAACTGCCTAGACCATTTTGCATTTTCTAGAAATTACTACAGCATATCTGATACCCTCTATATTACCATACATTCTTAGTGAAGTAATGTAACTGTCTTCCCCTTTCAGTGTAACAAACACTGAAAGCCATGACAAAATACAGGTAGCAGTGCCATGCAGCACTCTGCTACAATAGATCTGGTAACACCTTGTCTCTTGAGCCCAAGAGACACAAGAGTTGCAGTGGGGATTAGTAAGAGAAATAAACAATGGTTATTATAAACGTTTAAAGATTAAGGTAGTGAGCGCTCTTTCATCATGTATAGTCTATTACTGAACCATCATAATTAATAATAAATTCACCTGTAATACTTTAAGATGTTTCAAAAAGGAACAGTAAATTAAAACAGTGTGACTTATTCCTAAAACAACATCCCGTCTAAGTTGGTACACAGCCCATTCACTGTCAAACACAACATGCTTTGGGATTGCACATTTGGATATACACTTCATATGTAGCATGAAATATTCTTCTAAAATCATACTAGATTAAAACCATAAAAATTACTAAATGTAGCCCCATGCTGCAAAAGCATGAATAGTTGTAAATGATAAAGGACAAGAGCCTCTCAGTCATTTCTTCACACAACTAATCAATTTTTTATTTTAAAGAAAATATTTGTTGCATAATATCCTTCCAAAATAATTTATCCTACCATTTGTGCAAGCTGAAATACCCAAAAGAGAGCTGTATTTTGTATATACAAATATATGACAAATGCAAATGTTTTTGTTACTGGAACAATACTTCAATGCCAGCACACTCAGTACTGCCAGCTCAAAACCCAGGAACTTCACTGACCTTCTTGCAAAGGACTGAGTGGTTTGAAGACACCTCAGCAGGTATGACAAGAGGTGCTAGGAAACACTTTACGAGCTCTGCTGGCCTACTAAAGCAGAAACCTGTAAAAGTCAGAAGACAGGCAGACTAATAGATATTTCAATATATATGTCAATTTATACAGTCCTAGGCAGATGGAACTACACTACTCTGAGTTATGTATGTATGTATGTATGCAGTAATAAGCCATAACAATTATTAGTTTGGTTGATACTGAAAGTACAAATAAGACATTTATGTAGCCATTATTTTCGCTCTAAGAATATGCGACAAATTAGGTAAACTAACCTTAAATAATGATACAAACATAACACCATTGTCTGAAACATGAAGGGAAACTTCAGAAATAATAATGCCACTTAGTTTACAAGCAGTATTCCTTAGAGGAATGTCCTAGGGTGACTTTATGAAGCTTGTATCCCCAATTGTCTGTTCTATTTGTGCTGTATATTGAGTTCTGTACCTTTAAGACTGATTCTGAGAGTGAACCAGGGAAAGAAGACACACGGAGCTTGTTTTGAGAAAACTGCCCGATTCCTACACGTTCTCTCCTCCTGAGGGCTGTTCATCTGAGGCAGGGACAGTGGTGGGACAGAGATCTCCTGTGCTTTTAGTTAGTTTCAGCTAACTGAGGCAGAGAAGTTCCCTGGACTGTTTTTCTTTTCCTTTTTCTTGGGACTGTATAAATCTTCTCTAGACTGTAAATCCAGAGGAGCACCAAGGGTTCACACCTGCAGCCCAACGGGGCCTGGACCTCTGGAAGGACTGGGATTGACAAGAGACTGAGTGAGCTGAGCTACACCCACAGCAGGGACTTCCTTAGTTTGCCATCTCTCATCGGAGAGGTGAGAGATTTTAATGTTTTGTATTACTCATTCTGTGTGCTTGTGGGTATTTTGTTTGTTAAATAAATTGTTTTTTCCACTTTTCTCTGAGGAAGTTTTTCCCGGACCAGCTGGGGGGAGGAGTTTGGGTTTGCTTTCCAGAGGAACCCCCTTCAGAGGTTTCCTCCCAAACTTGCCCTAAACCAGGACAAAGGATCTAAATAGTCCAATAGCTTACCTGTCTAAAATTTCAACTGGTACAGCCCTTATCTATCAGGTTAGGGAACAGGCAAAATTTCTATCTAGAGGACAAACCCCAAAGCACTATCTTCAGAGTCTGAATGCTTTGCCTGCTATATGTCCTAAAGTTTGTTCTTCAAATCCGACTTCCACTTTGGAGAAAGAAAAGAAAGCCATTAATGTTTATAGATACAAAAATATGGAGACAGATTAATTTTTCATTTTAACTCTCAGGAAAAAAGTATTGACTTTTCTGAAGCACTACATTTTTTTTCTTGAATGTTTAGTGATCATTGGTAAATGGCTATGATAGCAATGCCGTAGTCACTTTCTCAATACAACTTCATTCCATTTTTTGCAACTCCACTTCAGTAGGTGATTTTGCCTATTAAACATTCTGAATTAAGACGCTCTAAAGAATGAGAATTAAAAAGTAATTAAAAAGTATAACTGTAACTAGCCAACACTCCATTAAAACTGTCATATATCATAATATAAAGTTCACTGAAAGAGACTGAGTTGAAGACGCTGCAGCAATACTGTAACAGTCATTACATTAGTCTTCGACAGATCTGTTTTTCCCCTTTCAATAATGTCCATATTTAAATGGAATCTGCAATATTAATCTTTGATTTCACCTTTTATCTCATATAAGCAACTATAAATTATTTTAAAAAACCCTAACAACTGTAAAACTTCCTTATTTTTCCTTCAGCTGCAGTATTCAAAACCACATCACAATCTAATGAGAAATGGAAGTAATTGAAAAACCACACTTCATTCAGTGCTGGAAACTGAATATAATTGAACAACTAGTTCTACAGGTGTTTCAAGTTTAAAGGCTGTTCTGACTTAAAGGTGTGGCCTCACTACCAGAGAAGCATAAAAATGACATACAAGCAGCATTTGTCATGTTATCTATAATCTAACACCAACACAATCAGACAGAGACTCTATTTGGTTCTATTATTGGCAATTGTGATGGAAACAATTCTTCCCAAAATACACAGGAACAGATTTCTGGACCTTCAAAGAAAAAAAACATTAGTTGCATTTATTTCCTCTGTCATAAATTTCCAGTACTACTTTGCCATTTTCCATTAGTGTGGAAAAAAACAAATACTTTAAATCACAATTAACCTAATTTGCTGCATCCTGAATGATAACTATTTACATATGCAAATTTCATTATGAAGCCTTAAATCAAATAATTCTCATTGTCTTACTGAAGTGGAGTAAGAAAAATATATTTACTAGGCTATACTATGTAGTATTTCCCAGGACACTGAAACTCTCATATTTCAAAAGTACCATATGCAGGAAACTACAACACAGACAACCTAAATGCTGCTGTACTTCCCTTTAGTAGTTTATTTATATTTTTTCAATGAAGTGCATTATTAAAATGTAATAATTAGTGTTCTGATTTCTGAGACCAACATAGTTAACCACCATTTCTGCCTAAAACTTAAAACTGTTTCTAAACCACAAGTTATCACCTCACAATACTAATGTTTAGTGAAAATATATTACACATGCTTATCTTTCCTACTCTCACATGAGAACATAATCCCAAATCACCCTATTGTAATACTCTGCACAGGAACCATTTGTGATGCTATCACTAGGGATTGCAGCATTAGATAAGAAGAAAGCAACAGACTAAATCCTAGCTAGGATTTTATTATTTTATATTCCTTGTTATAAAACACATTTGAGAAATTATATTCTCCCCTCTTTTTTTCCTTACAAAACTTCTCCATATAGTATTATGTATTCTTCCATTTCACAGTACTTATAATGGTGCTTTTACAAAAAGCCCAAGTGTCAGCATATACTGTGGCTTTTTTCTTCTTTTTTTTAAAGGTGATAGTGAAGAAAAAAACGATTACTTGTCTTTTGCACTGTCTTTATTTAAAACTTCATCTTTTATCAGTGCATGTAAATATGGTTGTTGGAAAATGTACCACTGAACAGCTTACAAAAGATAGATAAAATTCTCCTATTTTTTACCTTGCAGATCTTCTCATTAAGAGGTGGTAAAAATATTGTACTTAAAATTATGCTGCAAACCCAACTGTTCTTAGTAGCTCATAGAACTTCCTAAGCAATTAGATGAATGGGCCCCTATTTCTACCCCCTTATAGATCTACATCAACGCAGAGCATGTCCAGGAACTGTGAGGAGTCATTTTAAGAAAACATCTAAATGTCAAATCAGCTAAATAATTCTGACATCTCCTAAATTATGAAAGTTGGGGGTCATGGTAGCCAAGTTTGTTTGTTTCAAACAAAAAGTCCTATTAAACTTCCTTTCCTAAAAAGAAGTAAGGAAATTACAAAGCAATGCATTATTATTCTTTCCAGCAGCCCAGCACTAGAGCCTAAGTGGTAGAAAATCATCAACCCAGAAAAGTGTCATTGAGCTCTTAGTATCCCATGATGAGTTAGGGAAGACAGAAACCAACTTCCTCCTCTACCTTGTCAAAAGATGGGAAACTTCTGCTGTACTCGTTCAGTTTCCTGTTTTTAAAAAGGAAAAGAGGAAACTGGCACAACTGCAAAAATTTCAGAACAGGAAGGTCTTCAGAAAACTCAAACTGCTCCTTCCTACATCACTACTCCTGAGACTCAAACAGAACTTACCATCCTAGCTACAGCATATGTTAGTCCTTGCTCTTTTCAGTGGCAGAGGTGCCATTTGTACTTAGTTACCATTCTGACACGCTGTCAAATTAAAACGAAGAATGCAAATAAAGGAGAAGGAAATGGAAAGACAGTTCAACTACCTAAAATAGAGACAAATCATAATGTAACAATGGATGAACAGGAGGTACTTCTCCAACTACAGGGCCCTGACCTTGCCGAACTGTAGTAGTGTGCTACAGCCAAAAGCATTTCTGGAAAAAAAAACCAAGATTGAAATTACCATAATGGAAAAGGTACGTAAAGAACTGCTAGCAGCCTTTTTACTAGGTGAAGTGTAAGACAACTTATGTCTGTCAACAACTACAGACAATTAAAACAACAACCCAGAAAAAGAACCTGTATCCTTATTTCGATTTTCAATTATACAAATTGTCCCTCATGAGTCCTTCTGACACTTTTGGAAGAAAGAAAAAATATTCCTGATTTAAAAATATTATTTTAAGTGTAGATAAAGGAATTATTTTGAATTGTTCCAAATTCTTCTAGTGTTTAAGTGTTATCTTTAAACACCAATGAGAATATATTTTCCCCGACCTTTTACAAAGAACATCACAGTAAGAGCCCCTCTTACCAAAACTGTACTACTGTAAAATTATGTCATGTAGCCATAATCTGTAAATAATAATGCAAACAGTATATGATTCACTTCAGAGATGATTTTATTTTCACGACACCATGCATATCTTTAAAATATTTGTACTTTCTACTACTAGTGTTTGAACTAAAAAGTACATGTTGTAAAATCTTAGTACATATTTGATGTTTTGTAGCAAACTCATATTCAGAACTACCTGCTTACCAGAATTAAATCTCTTTTATATAATATGCATTTGGTAGTTCTCAAATGTACAAAGCAATAATAAGCACATTTTGGACTAATCAAATTACTATCAGGTAGATTTACAACACTACACACTTACATAAAATCCAACACTGAAAAGTTCTCCTGAAATTAGGAAACCCTGGCTCCATTCATTGTCCCACCCAGAGAACTTCGCCAGTTTTACAATCTATGGGAAGCAGCATTATTCACCTATTTAAGGCAAAAGGCAAACACATTACCAGTCTTTAAATGACAGGTAAAAAAGCACTACGTAGTAGCTTAATTGCAGATCTTCTCTGTCCTTCCACACAAGTGCTATGCAGATATCATCAGCTTTATACTGGCATTAAAATTTGATACTTCTAGTGTCCTTACAGTGTCTGATTGAAAAGTAAATGTATTAAAGTCTCTTCACTATTTCTGAAAGAGGACAACTGATTCCTTTGTGTTAATGAGCAAAACAGAGTATTTAAACCAGCCCAACAGTGAGCCACTCTACAGGTGAAGTAACTTACTTATTTTTGAGGTCACTATGTAAGGTAAAGCCTAAAAGTTACTGATCTTCATGTTGCAGTAAATTGCCCATTTTTCAAACAGTAAAAGCAGAGTTGCTTGCCTTTTCGTATGTTATGAGAGTACTGCTTACTCCAGACTGAGTATGTAAAAACCAGTACCCTTAGGGAAAGCTTACTAACATATTAAAAAAACCCCACATAACCCATCTAGCTAAAACATACCTAAAAATGCATACAAAAGAGATTGAGGACAAGTTTGCGAAAGGTTAGAGAAAAACTGCCTACTAAAATTTGGAGATAACTGTATCCCTGATAAACCAGGACACTGACATTTCAGTTTTATCTGCAAAAAGATATAACTCTACTACCATGACGAAAGGAAGTCCTAATTATAATCTAAACTTCCAAAGCACTTCAACATAGTAAGACAGGGGATATTAAAGCATCCTATTCCAAGCTGAGCAAATGCTTCTTTGGGAGGAAAGTTTCTTGGATACATACTTCTAAGGAAGAACCTCCCAAGCACAAAACACCTTAGTGCCAGCGAGTCCACAGTGAAGCTCTTCAACTGTAAAAGTAGTCTTCCACTGCCATCATATCTTTTTCAAAACTTTCAAAAAACCTCCTTATATTGATCAAATTTGTTAGGTATGAAATATTACGCCTTCTACACAACTGCAGAATACAGCTCTTGACAATCCATTTGGACTCAACAAACATTTATTGTAAGTAACATTTTATTAAAGTGAAAACAAACTTGCAACCTTTCGGGTGAGAACTACAGTACAGGAAAATAAATACCCTTTCCAAACACTCTTTGTAAGGTGCTCTTACCAAAAAATCCTGCCAATCATAGGGAAAGTCAATTTCACCTACTGCACTGCATTATTGGGTATGAATATGCAATACATTCTAAGATTAAAATACATTTGTTCATGTAAGCGTTTAAGTTCAGACTCAGGACTGTGTTTCTCCATCAATAACCTCCCAATTATATGTCATAGTACATACAACTGGAAAAGGAACGTAATGTGATTTCACTTAAACCTTGATTACTGAAGAAAAGTTGGGTGCTACAGAAAATATCCCAAGAGGCAGCCAACAGCTGCGAACCATTTTTAAAATTCTAAATCACTAACAAAGCACAAGAAAAAAGGGTGGACAACCGACCACTTGCTCAGAAAGATGCCACTTGCTCAGTAATTTAAGTGTTACTTATAAAAAGCACACCTATTTATTTTTTTAGACAAAGGTGTAGAAGGAAAATCTGTCCTACAGATGATCTCCTTTCACACTTAGATCAACACTTAGTTTTACTCTCTTCAGTTTGTTTTTTATGATGGAGTCTGTATATTTTTTGATTCCTCAATTAACATCCATACGAACACCTGAACTTGAGAAAAAAGCAGGATGACTGAGATATAAGATAAAAAAAGTAAAGCCACAACGTCAGTCACATCCAGCAAGTATTGTTGCTCACTGGCATGATCCTGCAGCAAACATGCTTCCATGGGATCTGCATCCTCTGGGGGAAAATGTTCTTACCTTGTACAGCATGAGCTTGATTATTGCCAAGCACTACAGCTGTGGTCTTTGAACTCATCAGCGCTTAATAGAGGTCCATAAGAGCAATAGATAACGCTTAAAAAGTAAAAAGAAGGAACAGAAACTCTGATACATTCTCTGACACACTTTTTTTTTTTTCTAAATACAATTTGAACTGCTTAAAACAACCTCAACACACCTAAATAACCAACCAACAAAACAAATCCCAGAAACCTAACCAGCTTGGTTATAGGGAAATAAATATAAAACATTATATAAATAATGCTTCAAATATCCTGCTAGATGGCTCCTGGAATTCATCTTTTTCGGCATTTCAGTTCCCATAGTAAGAGAGATCCACCTATCAAGGATTTGAGCCTTGGCAGCACCTAATTGAAAAGTATTTGTTTCAAAATGCTTCTCAATTCCCTCTCTAGACAAAAGGTCCAGAACTGTACTAAGGATTCTCCCCTTCCCTGCCCTGGGGTGACTGTATGGTCTGGTATTGTATCAAACCAGGACATTCCCTTACGGATTGTACATTACAACATTTCCTAAAAATTCCACATTTTACACTTGATTTCTTTCACCCTATTTTCAACCCTAACTGCTTTATATTTTATATTGCTCATAATAACCAACACAACTCTAGTGTAATTATTATTAACTCCATGCTATTTGTACTTTTTTTTCCAAATGCCCTCATGCTACTAAAATAATTTTCTTTGATTATGTGCCTTGATTATGCAAGAATTTCTCACAGTCAAGGATGATGTTTTCAAGCATAATTCACTCTCTTCTGCATTCACTCTAATCCCTAAATCTACTCATCTCAACCTGCAACTTTTGGTATCACCCTTTCTTTGACGAACTCTACTATTTTATTTACTTTCTATAATCTATCATTGTCTCCTTGATCACCAGTACATAATATTCTCTCAAATATTATGCTTTTTGCATATAAAATCTATATATGCACAACACTGTACAGGACAACCTGTGTCTACAATTGCTCTCCTATTCAAGGACCACTCCCAACAAAATGTTCCTACCCAGCTTTCTTGAAAGTACCAGAGAAGTAACAACCTCTATCATCATCATGTACCTCCATTTTAAAACTCACTGAGATACTCTGATCTTTCTCTCTCTTTCCTGATTTAGTATCTACATACATACTACTGTGATGCCTTCTGAAGGTTTACTAATTTAATCAATCATTTTCATCACACTGATTGATGCCAAACCCCCTATTTATCTCCAGTTGTAAAAAAATTCCAAGGAGACAATGAAACTGTAAAGCCCTGAAAGTTACTTAAGTGACAAGACTTGATCTCCTTCAGTAAAAACCAGTTAAAAAGGTGTGAAGAATATATATTTGATTAATACATGTCTAAATATGTGCAGTCCTTTCATCTATACTGTCTGTGTTGCTCTTCCTGCTTAGTCTATAACGGGACTTCCCGGCACAAGAGTGGCAGCCTCCAGAAATTTAAAAGGCAGGCAAACAAAAACCCCCTTTCTTCACAGAAGATTAACCACAAGGCCATATAAATAACTTATAAAACTTGATTAAAAGTAAACAAATAAATAAACAACAGCAGTAATAAGCAATTCAAGACTAGAATCTGCTAGCTTGTCTCAAGCAGCAATGGAATCCTGATGCAGGTCTCCATGGGAGTAGATCTCTACAGTTAAAAACAACCAGTCCTCACCATTACCACAACCCTAAAAGCAGAGCTTTTATCGCTAGCCATTGCCATATCACTACTGGGGGCCAACGCCAGCAGCACAGCAGCCACTCAAGCGACAGCAGGACTGTCTGCCTGAAAAGGGATACCACAAGCTGCTATTTAAGATAACAGCAATAACTTCTGATGTACATAAGCAAGCAAGAATGATGACCTATGTTCTTTTTACCCTCCTCTATGCACTGAGGTAGGACAAGGGGTAGAGACAGGAGATTATGTACTCCTTTTAAACAATGTGTCACTTTCATTCTCTGGAAATATCAGGGTGGCTGACAACTCAAAACAGAGTGGCAATAAGCACTATTGTAAACACAAATTTACATTATCTTTAGCAAAAACCCAGCAATCAATAGCTACGACAATCCAATTCCAAAGAAACTCCAATCATAACAGAATCAAAATCTATGTAGCTGGATGACAGCATCTGTCTAGTATAGTATAAAATTGCAGAGTTGCATGAAAAATAGTTCATCTACATTTTTGACTAATTCACCTGCCCTCTACTCATGAATGGTTTTGATCAGAGCAACTTACATTCCATAACTTGGAGTGGTTTTAAACAACAGAGCCATTTTATATATTTTGCTTTGAGAAAATTGAGTTTAAAAGCTGTCTTTCTGAACTGCATAAGGCTAAGGCTCAGGACAGGCAACAGTTTTGTATCACATATGATCAGGAAATGTCATAAAGAAACAGTACTTTGCACCTACTTCCACCTTTGAGATCCAAACTTGGTCTCTAAACCTTGTGTTGGTAGGTATAAAAATATTATTAGAGTTTTGGAATGTTTGCTCAATTAAATCTTTTTCTCTTGTTGAAAACTCATTGTTAACATATATGCAACATTAGAAGTTGGACAAGAAATCTATGTGATCTATCCCAAACTTAAGCTGACATCCAAATTTGTATATGCTCTCTCCATACACGCATACAATAAAATGCATTCACTTCATATATAATCAATATACAAAATGAAGTATACATAGACATAACTAATTTTCTCAAAGTGACAATAACATTCGAAGAAATTCTCACTGTTCCACAATGGTAGCTTTCTTAGCTTTCTCAAGTGCAGCAATGCCCGTGAAAAACTCTTTTCTAAGATGGGACCTTTCTCCCTGCAAGCTATTAAGGAACAGATAAAAGACAAAATCTTTTATTTGATTACATGCAATGTTATGCTTTTATGATATTTTAATATAAGGACAGAAGTAACAGTAATTGTGATGACGGTAGATTTTTTTTAAACCAAAATGAAAAAGGTAAATTCAGAGTTAATGAAAAAATATAAACTAACAGAACAGAAATGAACTCTACACATGCAGCACTGGTAGTGCAAGCAAAGACACAGAAGAATCACTCTAAGGCTTGTACCAGTAAATCAGAACCTCACTGCAGGAAAGCAGATGGTGCAACTCAGTGCTTTACAAATGACAGTCTTCACTCAGCAGCAACCCAGCATCTGGGCAACAAGTCAATTAATATCCAGTGAACAATTTAAATGAGGGAGTTGGCTATTAAAGAGTAACTTATCAGCATTTGATTACATAACCCCTCCTTTCCCTTCTACAGTATCTACCCCATCTGCCCTTCCAAACAGTGTTCTCTCCAAAATTCCCATTCCTGTCTCATGACCCAGTGCATGATTGCACCCAACTCACATAACATTTGTATTTCTTCCGTTTGCAATTCAACTACCTATGCACAAAATGTCTCCTCTCCTGCTCTCATTAAAATACCTCCAAACAGCTCGTCTTTCCTCTCTCTTTGCGTACAGGTGACTGAGAAGCAGCAGTGTTCCACCTGGCCCAGAGAGCTGGCATGTGCCTCCAGCTGGGTACCTGACAGTTCAGAGTACAAGTGTCTCCTGCCAGGCCAGCAACCCTGCAGCACCTGTGCACCTTCCATCCTCCGAGCTGCACTTGTGCATCAGCTGCCTGCCTGCTCAGGAGATGTGTGTCTTTGCAATGGGCAGCCGCTAAGTCAAGAAATGCATGAAGTCCCTGAAGCCATAGCAAACGTACCACCTGAGCCAAAAAAAGCCTTGAGAAAGACAAGGGAGTCACTTCCCCCTGTGCCCTGCTACAGTAGAATCTTGTATTGGGCACCTTTCAGAGACTCATCCAGTAAGGCAATCAGGTTCACAATCCCACATATTTCTACTGTTACTAGAAGTTATATGATATGTGAGCAATGATATTTATCTTGTGTCCATTACACTACAACTTTCCACCATTATTTCCACAATATAAAAAAAAATTTTTAGTTATATTTATTTATTTATACTGTGGATACCGGAAATCAGCAATACTAGGGATTGCACTGTACCACTGAAAACAATACAAATGAGTAAATTCTTGGGTAAGTTTCTGAAAACAAGAAATAGTGGAAATAGCTTTTTGTTTTTCTTACTTAAGGTATGGAGCTCACTTTCCCCACCAAGGAAAACAAGCTTCTACTAGCTTACACATATAAAGAACAAAACCTGTAACTTTCATAAACCATTTAAAATGGTAACAACTGCCAAAGTTGCAACTTTTGCTTAGATGGAAAGACCTCCTGAAAGCAGCTAATAAAAAGTCTTTACAACAATTTCAGTATCCTAAGTTTTGAATGCATCTTTATTGACTTCACTGGTTTAATTTCTACCCCGGTCAAGGCAGGCACACTCTGTGTTAATATACATGGTGCAGATGTTACACACCTTCCCCCTTACAAGCACACTGCAGGACTGACACACGATGCCATCAATTTCACCCCAACTCCAAAGAGGCACAAATACTACCTAAGCAAACCTAGAGGCAATTCAACATGGTCAAAAGTCTACAAACACAGCTCTTACAGCAACTAGCAAAATATTTTTGCTTCTAACAGGCACATAAATTTATGGCATACAAATAGCCATACAGAAAAGTATCAGTATGCTTAGGAAAGCTGGGTGTTAGTTTAGTGTTATATGTAGAACAGTGTATCATTTTTAAGTCACCTTTTTTTTTGATCTTAAGAAACTCTTTCTTCAACAGCTGGACCAATCCTACTTACAATACAATTAAACTGCTTATTAGGAAAATGAAAGCTACTTGAGAAATATGAGATTTGTATACTGGTAACATAAAAATCTAAGCAGAAAAGCCCATATCTATCACAAAACCTACCCTTCTAGGAATATAACTACATTTCACTAACAACAGCATATTAAATACAGGACAGTATTAATGAAACAACACTAAACTTGATTAAATCATTGGCACCAAGTATTGTATTTTGATTTTCTAGCCTTTTACCTTTTTACTATTATACCATATGCATTGACTGACATAACACCTTTCTAATGAATAACTTCATGTTACATAAACAGAGAAGCACATGGCATTTAACAGGATAACAAGTTCAACAAAGTTGGAAGGAAATACAATAATTTGAAGCATTTAGGGAAAAAAAAACAAACGCAAAAACCCCACTTACTGAAAGTGCTCCAAGCTGTATGGTTGTTAGGGCCCTGTATACTCTCCAAATCCAACTACACACAGTATTTCACTACAGGGGTCAGCCTTTCCACATACCTCTTCTCAGAAACAGTATTTTCACTAAAAAAAAAAAAAATCTAAAAAATTGTATTTCTATGCCTTAGAATTACAAAAATGACCTTGGAAGAACAGGCAAAATGTACCTAATGCTGCAATGCTTGACTAGGTCCTGCAGAGTATCTGAAAACACATTTTTCAGGTGTGTGAAATACCCTTTACACATTCATCTGGATCCTGAATGCAGCATGCCCACAGCTGCAGAATTTGTTTTTCAGGTACCACAGAACCTATTAAGTGTTTTGCTGCAAAATTCAGTATTTTACTGTTGCTAGGCACCTGACATTTAGTGCTTTGTCCTCTTGCCCTTTTACCTGCATACATCCTTTTTTCCCTTCAATTTTCTTACAATTAGAAATTCATTTGATTACAACAAATATCCCATATGCAGTCAATGGGTACAGATATCAAGGGGACAAGGAACAGAGAATGAATTATGGTCTGTATTCAAAAGATTAAGAAGATGATGATTAGAAGAAAATGAGAGACAGAAAGACAGAAAGAGCTACACAGCCAGGATAAACAGTATCGCAACAGCGAATCCCCCTCAGTCCACAAGCAAAAAAATGGATTTCTCAATTGGCCCACATGGGTAACACCATGGAAGGCAAGACAGCGGAGAACAGATGCCCAGAAAACAAACTCAAAACCTCTTTAGAAATAATTAAGATTAATCAATTACCACATTGAAAGATGAGTCAGAATTATGTGTACGTTGATACAACAGATTAATACTGCATGAAATTTATTCCCATTTCTTACAGAGAGCACAAGACTCTACTGTAAAGAATATTCTCTAGAAACACAACGCAGTTGCACATTCACACTTACATGAGGCAACTTCTGTTTTTTTCAATTACTTACTGTATAACTGTAGCATTATATGAATATATACTGTAAGAAATTTTAATTTTCCTAGGGTTTCATCAATGGTACTGGGGAGTTAAAAGCAGCCAAGAAACAGCTCTGCAATCTACAGCATTTCAAAGCCATACTATCATCCCAAAATTACAGAAGACATCTGTGAATTCTGTAACATGGCACTGTTTACCTGGCCAGTGCTTGGATTCTACATCATTTCATGGAGGTCACTAGAAAATGGACACCCCTGACCAAAATAATCAGGTAAGGGAAGAACTGTTCCTAAGACTATTTCCATGAGTTTTCTTCTAATATATAGATTTGAAAAGCAAACTAACTCATACACATAGTTCTACATCTATCCTACACCATAATAATAATTAATATACTCAAAACATGCTAGATTTACCTCCAGAGTAAACTATTTTCATTTAGCTTAATTAAGCCCCAGGGATGAACACCAAATGGAAAGTTCCTCCAATACACTGTGTTCCAGTAATACAGGTTGTTACTGCACTTCAAAGAAATTGAACAGAGCTACTCAAAGTTAGTCATACGATTTGGTGATCTGCGGACCTGAGAATGTCGGCACATGGTTTATCAAGGAAACACAGCAACCTTTGGACTGGGAGGCAGAGGCCAACCGGCAGACGTCACAGCACGTAACAACGAAGAAACACACGCAGCCGTAAGTATGGTCCATCTAAACTTCAGCAATCATGCCAAAAGAGCACCAAACTCTGAGAGAAAAAGTTTCTGAAACAGAGTGACTGCCCTACAAGATTTTTATGTATCGTAAGCAGCTATGGATTGACAAGTAACGCTGTAAATTATTCTGAGAGACTAATAATCTCAACAGTTGCTCCTCCCACACCAATAGAAAATAGTATGAAGACAGTTCACTCTTGCAGAAAAACATGATCCAGTGCATCACTGAACAAAACTACACTCTATTGTATGTGATCTCTCCTGCAGCTTAGCTGCATTGCTACAATTTATCTGGAGTTAAAATAAATGTATGCACATTCAGTTTAAAGATCAGAAAACTAAATTGGAGTACTCAGCTTCACTACCTTACTGCTTAAAATGTAATTCAGGTCTGGTTAAGACTTGAACTTGTTGCTCCAAGGAGACTGTATTTGAGATGTGATACCTAGCTCACTAATCTAGTACTTCAGGCAAAGCCTAAGCTCACTATTCTTGGTACCATCTTGCTGTTTTATTATCCTTCCTCAAGATAAGCTTCTTTCTTTCAACCGTTTCAATATTTCTCTGCTTAGGTATCCCAAGTTTATTTATTTCCTAAGGAATAAAGATTGTTCTTCCTCTCATCTGTGCTGTATTTTCTAGTTCTCAATACTGTAGAGGGCAAACAACCTTATGAATAATTTTACTTTCCCCACATATTCTTAATTTATATTAGTTTTCAAATATTTAAGATATGACATAGAAGCATGAAGAGACACAAACCTGCATTAATTAGCTTACAGTCTCACACTCCCTCTCCTTGAGACAGGTAAACAAACATCAGTATAGCCACTTTATAAATAGGAATAAAAAGATTGCAAATGAATAAACTAAGGCCACAGAATCAATATGTATCAGACTGGTAACCAGAAACAAGACCACGTGATGGGATCTCCAGCCTATACGCAATCCCCTCTGTGAACTGTGCTGACCTGTAATAATGTGGACCGATACTACGGTAACTCCAAGCAGTCCCATTTAAGCTGTAAAACACCACTCCAACACTCAGAACAAGCATTTTAAAACAAAGCACAGCAAAACAAAACACAAACAGCTCATTCTTATGATCTTACATATTTAATTCTCAGTTCTCCAATTCACAGAACATAACATTAGCACTGTTTGAAAAATAAAACAGGATTTCTCAGCTATTGATTAAAGAGGAATTTTAAAAGACAGTAATAGTAGCATCTTTTTATGGATAGTTTAACTAAGGCTCAAAATAAAGAAATTTTCCTGTCAGAAATGGATTCCATAAAAATAATTTTTAACTGGATTAAAGCTGGATTCTATAAAAACAATTATTAACAATTAAAACTGGATTATTATAAAAACAAATGGCTTTAATGTATTTAGGTTTCATCTTATTTGACATGCACTCACAAAGTAAAAATCTGAACCTCTGTCTACCTCTGGCACCTCATCTGTAAAAACTCACGAATTATATTTCTCTAGTTCACTGCTGGGAAAGTGTGGAAAAGGTTAAAAAAGAAAGAAAATAATGAGTATGAAAGTCTTATCTATTGAGGTTTAACTGCAAATAAGCAAGGTAATTAAAGCCTACTAGCTCCAGAATAAAATCAAACAAACAAAAAAAAAAAAACCCAAAACCAAACAACTTTTCTTAGCCCAGGCTTATTCCATTTCACAAGGAAAGAAGTAATACCCTTGCATTCCATAGGCATTCTTGATCATATTGTAATTAGCTTAGCATTCATTCAAACCTAAGACATTACAACAAATACTAATAATTTTAAGGCACAAATTAATTTAAATACTGCCTTGGTTTAAGAATAGAAAATGGTATTAAAAAGAAGTTTCCACCAATTCCTAGACGGCTTAGTAGGTCCTAAAGTCACCACAGTTATTACAGTGTTGCCAGAAATTTGCTCTTTGTAGACTATTAGTTCTGACATCTGCCCAGGTAAGCTTTCAAGTTAAACAATAAGAATACTGAATTAAAACTGAAGAACAACATTCACCTCTCCCCAAATAAACCAAAGTACTTCAGGGTAACAGCAGCAACTTGGGTAATTTCTACAAAAAACTTGTAGAAAATAATCAGGAAAATACGTTAATCTTCATCACACTTATTTTTCACTACATGTTCCAGCAGTAAAAAGGAGTTTACCCTCTGAAGGAAAAGCTCAGAAACTTTGATAGAGGCCAAACTCATCTGCACAGTAAACTGGTATCACAATGTAATTCTAACAAAGAGCAATTTTAATGTAACTATATCCCCTTTCAGTGGCTGCTTGCTCCCCTCAGATCAGTCCCAATGCAAATGTATTATAAAACTTCTGTTTTCCTTTGGGCGGATTCCCGGCAACCCTGACAAGACCACATCCATCCAAGAAAGCAACTTCTATTGAGAGAGATTCTGAGATTTTTAACAACCAACATATTTAATTTCCCTAAATAAAGCTTTATTCCATGAACAGTAAATAGTCTTGTTTGTATGTTGGCCATATGATTCAGTACAACTAAAACAAAATTCCCCCTTCAACTATGTAAAATATTCACTGCAGACTTAAAAAGAAAGGCCTTAGACACATGACTGAAATACGCACTACAATTTTTGTCTTTAGGAAGGAAAAGCAAATTTTAAGAAGAAATCGTAAAAATGTCATCCATGTATTTGCTTCCTATCTTGCCAGTGACTGCAGGATTTGGATCAAAATTAAGTGCAAAAGATTCCACAAAGTCCATAGGTATGCAAGATGAAGGCCTCCATTATGGCACTATTCAAGGCTGGACAATACCTGTAGGGTCAGCTGGTCTCTTTCTCTCTGCCATTCCTGGTTCATTACCTGTTGCACATGTATTGGTGTCCTGGCCAGGCTAGTGCCTGGTGTGGGGGGGTTCCCCGTATTCTCCTCGGCATGCTATTCATACCAGAAGGTATTCAGCGGGGAGGTTGTGCTGCTGTCTGCTCTGAAGATTCTCCTTCAGTTTGATCTCATCTTACACATTAACACAACCTCTTATTTAAAATTACCTCCCTTTTAACTGTTTAGACCCTTCAAAATGCTTGGAAGATGTCATTTCCCCTTCGCACACAACCTGTTAATTAAGCCAAGCAAAACATATTTATTTATCAAATTTTTTTTAATCAATTAGTCCTTTCAGCTTTCTTAACATTTTGTTGCTCTCCTGTAAGTTTACGTTACTGCACCTGTTGCAAAGGCTCTGAAGTAAAACAGTACTCCAAATACAGTCCCATAGTCTTGTACAATAACCCATCTCCCATTTGTCTAATGTTTGCTCAATGCCACTGTAGATGCAACGTAAACTCATTCTGAATTTTACAAAGTCTATATATCATATTACAAACTGGGGCCTGTCCTTCCTGTCAGAAGCATACACAAATGCTTTTCATATGAAAGGGAGTTGGGTTCACACAACTGACAGGATTATCAGGCCCATGGTATCACTCCTATCCCTTTTTCAGCAATACTGCTTTCCAGGTTATTCCCTCACAATGAATACCTGTTTTGGTTTACGGGCCCTCTACTGTTTTAGCTTGCATTTTTCAAACTAAATCTCATTTGTACTTTTCAACAATGTGCCTAATTTCTTTAGATTACCTTTTCTTTTCTGCCCTAGCATGTGTTTAACTCTTCTATCACTGCCTGCTAATGCTGCAAGTGTAGTATTCAACCTCTCATAAAGTTAAGCAAAGCAGACACTAAATATACCTTAAATGGCTAAACTTGTATTACTACGTGCATATGTAAGCACTGATGATACTCTTTTAGCACCTAAAACTGCTGTGACTCACCACATCTATTCTTTATACTTCGTTCTATTTCTGTTTATGGTCCTTCATCCAATTTTTCATTAAGATGACTATCCATATCCATACATAATCTCTTAACAAGAGATTTTGAGATGTATTTGATTTTCAGAAAATATGTAAAATTTTACTATAGCTACAACTTTCTATTCATTTACTGGGGCCTTGAATCTGCAATCAGATCTGGCAAACAAGCCAATCCTGTACTTCTCCATACTCACCGAACTGTGTGCAGATGCTGTTGCAGTATCAGATCCTAATTTTAAACACTAAGCAAGAGTAACAAAAAACCTCCCTTAAAGTAATTTTTGCTTAGCAAATTCCAGGCTTCTTGTTATTGCTTCCCTGATATTTTTTGCCATTATATTACTAAGAACAGAATGCCTTTTATCTAGTTCTTAAGCTCATGTTTTTTTTTCCTTTCCCCCTTTATTTTATTTTTTTAAGAAATCAGTACTATTGTTTAATTTCTTAGAGGCATCTTGAAGATCAAATGACTTATAAATATCTTCAGATCTTTCAAGAATCCCCTCTATTTGTCATCAATAACTACTTCATATGGTTCTGATTTTTAACTGCTCACTGTTTTTCATCCTACTATATATGGAATTTCAGGAAATTCAGCATAATGGCTTGCCTAAATAACAACTTTCTGCTACTTCTCATTTATGAACTGATCACTTTCCTCTCTATTTCACTTCCCCTTACTTCCCCAATATTTACCACACCTTAAACTATTATTAGCTAATTACTTTGCCAAAAGAATGTGCTGCTCACCTTTCAGGAATTCTCCACAGAACTAAGACAAACTTATTTTATTTACAACTAGTTCTTCATTTCATTTATCTTAATGTAGATAAATAACTTTGAAAAGCAAACTGATTTTCAGTTCTGTTAGGCATACTTCATTCACACATTTAAGCTTACAAGGTCTCTAACTCCCCCAAAATAGATGAAGATCCACAACAGAAATAAATGTATCGCATGCACTCACATGAAAACCAACAGAAGCTTATACCAACACATGAGGTCACATCAGCCCAAATTGGTAATCAACCAATAAGATAAAAAAACTGGCTATATTCCATGTTAACTTTGTTTTTACCTACTGGGTGTTTACCAACAAAAACATAAATCTATGACCACATTACTGATGTTTACATGTATTACCGCATACTAAAATAATTTCATTAACATTATAAAATTATTTTTGAGAAGCATTTAGAAAATGCTTTACTAATTCACCTCAATCGAAATGAAACTGCACTACATCCAAAGGAATTACACTCTCTGTTGCTGTAAAGTCTTGCAGAACCACATTAACAAGTACAGTCTATCAATGGTTATCGGCACTGTGGCTTTTGACTGCTCACTAAGAACCACAGTGCATGAATTACTCCACCTGTAAGACAGCTCAAAGCAACAGAGGCACTAAGTTTGAATGGTTCAGACTTTCCCTATTATAAATTACTTTTCCCAGTGAAAAAAAAGGGAGGTCAGTGCAAGGGAGAAGGGGTAGATAGGTTATCATGTATTCAACTATTACCTATCATAAAACCTACCAGAATTTTATCACAAGTTTAAACAATTCACCACTTTAATGAAACCTAACGTAGGTTCCCAAAGACACATATCAAAATTCCAGAACAGTCAAATAAAAAAGTTATTTAACCAAAAATACACACCTCAAGAACTGCCTCAAGAAATACCATAACCCAATGGCTGTTTTGCAAACCATTAAGTTTGATCAAGCCAACAGGACTACTGACCCCACACAAATAAATCAATTTTCTAATTTGTTTACATAGTAACTTTAAGTAAAAACAGCAGCATTATTAGTGGCAACTCAGTGAAATGAGCAAGTGGTCCACGTAGCTTGAGATCTTATCTCAGTCAATACACAATGCCAGATGTTCCATAGAAAGAAGCACCTTTCACCACAAATCATCCCAAATCCAAATCTGCAAACATATTCATGTAGGAGCACACCACTGAACCCCTCTGAATTCTCCATCTGCCATGCATGTCCCTTACTTTACAGCACACATGTGTCATGGATAAAAATTGGATAAAAATTGAAATAAAACTTGATAGGCCTCAATTTGTTCGGCTTTGCTTGGAAATTAATTACAGTAGTGAGGCAAAGATTATAGTCATACCTGAGGTTCACAAGACACACTTTTTGTTTTCCAAGGGTAATTGATCAGCAGTTCATTCAAATCTAGCCTTGTAAGAAACCTCAGATTATGCTCCTCAACACAGACAAGCCTGACCCTTTTAACAAATTTATTATTAGAGCATTTTTTTCTTTACCTAGAACCAAATACTGTCCCCCTTACACCTTCTAGGTTAAAGCTAAACAAATGTTAACCTGGCAGAGAGATGTGTACATACAGTCTTATTACAGCACATGGAAGAAGATGAACTCAACTGGGAAACAGTTCACATCCAACTTAGATTATGTAAGAAGCAACAGTGAGTAAAGTAGCAATTCAGAAGAAACAAAACCAAACAAAAACCAAAATGATCACTAACAATCTGTCCACCCCAAAACCAACAACCTTGATAGTTTCAGAATGGCTTAATCAGAGAGACTGTGATAAAGACATTTTTAAGATTCTTCATCTTAAATGTTTATCAACTTTTCTCCTAAATTCCAAATAAATAAAAACTCCTTAAATTATTTGTATGTAATCAGTTATATATTTATTCAACAACTATATTCTAAATAATTTCCATACCAGTATGCCAATAATAAAAATAATATTTTGTATGTCTGATTCTAATTTAAAAAGTAATACCTTATTAAAAATTAATAGTCATTAGAAGGCTAAATTAACATTAATTGTGTTAACTGTCACAGCATATAATGGCTCTCAAAATACACATGAAAACAGAAATGACATACAATCATCTACTGCAAAAAGTTAGGCCATTAAACACTTAAGAAAATATGGAAATAGAAATAAAAGGGTAAAACAAAAAAACTATCATTTTGCAAATTATATGTAAAATCTAGTCAACTAACAAATTACATGGTCCAACAGAAAAACTCAAGAAGCAAAAAACTGCTTTCTATGGTGTGACAAATCTTCAGCAACACTATCTCAATACTGTGTAGGAGAGGAGAGGAAAAAAAAAAAAAAAAAAAAGAGGGAAGGATATCCTAAAGCAAGCTTCCCACTTAATTTCTAGTGCCACCAATCATAAACTCTACTGAAGCTATTAACAATGGTAGTTTCTTTTCTTAACCCGGACGTTAAAGCAATCATATGCCACCACCAGAAAAAAACCCAAAATTTCAGTTACTACAAATATCTGACTAAGGTTTTCCAGACATCACTGCAACTCAGTAAGTGCTCCACTGTGCTATGAACTCTACAGCTTCAAGCTGGAAGTCAATCTAGGACAACCAATAGAAAGTGCACCTGTACAATTACTGCATTTCCTAATTCAGAAGGCCAAACTAAAGACAGATAAAGCTTGTGTGTACTCAGCTCACCAAAACAGAAATCCTAAAGCCCATATTTATTTTGTACATACTGAACATCTATGTTATCATTAACTGTAATGAAAAAATATATTTATAATTAAGAAACAGACAATTACATTCCTTACCCAACTTTTTTCTAAATGAAATGTAAATATTCATATACATAGCATCTGAAACAACTGCATACACAATCATTTAAAAATCTTTTCCGCAAAGAACAATCACCCAAACTTAATAAAAATTAATTTTTAAAAAAGTAATATAGTAAATTAATAGTACCATACATAATAATTTAAAATATTCAATATTAACTCCATGCTACAATGAAAAATAACCTGTATCACAAAAAAATAATCTGTATCATTTCCAAGGAATGCAATCTTATTTTTAAAACCTGCAATCTACTGTTTTACAAGTAATAAGAAGATTATTTAGCTCTTTGTACTCTAAAATAGAAAAGAATAATATATGCTGCTAGTAATTGATAACAATATAATTTGTGCAAAACAGTCTACCTTCCTGCAGATGCATTTTTATTACACACCTGACCCCACTAAGCAGTAAACAAATTTACATTTATCAACACATTTCAGTGCTCCAAATATTAACCTAAGTTTCTATAACTAAAATAACATGATCTCTTAGTAACAGTTCTTTAGTACCGTCATTCTAAAACAATCAAAAAAAATGGCCTCTGACATACATTGTTTATGTACTTGGGAATCTCTTCAAAGTTTAAGGCTTGCAGAAGTAAAATAAAAATAACTACAGAACAGAATCACCTTTAACTGCTGACTGCACCAGACGAGAAAGGAATTACAAGGTTTTTTCTGCTTTATTTTATAGTATTTTAAGAGTAGAGGTATTTTTATTATTGCAGACACTGAAAACTAAATATAACCCCGCATTTGAAAAAACTAATGCAACAGCTTGATAGCACTCACCGCAAGTAATACTGTTTTAAAGCGAAGGCAGCGTTAGAACAACTTCTGGGAAAGTTAAACTCTTCTACAATTTCTCCCCACTGATTCTTCTCTGATACCTGTCAAAAACAACACACAAGCCGAGATACACAACGTACACGTAAACATGTTGCTGACAGCGAACATCACAAAAAAAAACACAGGCTGCCATGAAGCAAATAGATGAATATATAAAAAGAAACAAACATGAATGTATATGGGATTTAGGACTATATATTTTACTGACAGTCGGTAGTATTCCCCTTTCGGGAATAATCCCGCTTCTCAGGGGTCTTTTACTGCATTTATTTTTTAACATACACATTATTTTTTTCGGGGGGAACGGCAGGGAGTGGTGGTATTGTTTTGGGGTTTGTTTGTTTTTGTTTTTACTGCCTGGACAATAACCAATCGGGAGTCCCTCTGTCGCCCCCTTTTAAATCCTAACGCGGTCCGTTAAAAACCCAAAGAAGTTTAAAATAATGCAGGGAAGTGCTAGCGGGGGGCGCCCCCTGGGCTGCGGGGCGCGGGGGCGCCGGCCCGGGGGGTCCCCCCAACACAGATCCACAGACACAGAGAGGCCTTTCTTTTGAGGCCTACATTTCTGTCCCCAGCCTTGAAGCCTAAAGATGGCTATTTGATTACACACCGTCTTGGGTGCCCCTTTTGTTATTTTTCCCCGGGAAGGGCTCGGAGGGCAGCGCCCGGCCCCCCCCGGCTGCGAGGATCGTTCCCTAGCCCATGCTCCGTGCCGATTATCGATGTTAAACATGCCCGCTAATTTTGAGTTGCACTAAAACTGCACTCAGACTCTCCTCTGTCTCTCCCTCTGCAAGAGAGACACGCACAGAGCTGCCACCACAGCCGAAAGAAGCCTGCTCTCGCCGCCCAGCAGCTCCCTGCTCCCCCCTCGCCTTCCCGCGGGAGGGGGGCATGGGCAAGGGGGTCCGGTGGAGGCGGAGGAGGCAGGAGTGGGGTGCGCGTCGTACCCCCGGGTCCCCCTCCATCGCTCCGCCGACAAGGCCGAGCCACCAACCTGCCTATCTGCTCGCTTCCTCCTTCCACCCCCCACCTTCTCTAACCGGCTTTAAATAGGACGGTTCCCGGCCACCCCGGCTCCCCCCGCCACCCCCGAGGGTCAGAGGAGACTTTTGGGAAGAGGTTAGTGGGAGGGAAACCCAAATTAAAACTTCCACTCACCTTCCCAAATCCGCCTAAAGTGGTGACTCTGGTATAGAGAGCGTGAAGATCCAGCTCCTTCCCACCCACCACGGGGATCTTCTTAAAAGGAGACCTGCCAAAGGAGATACACACAAAACACCACAACTTGTCAGCTCTGCCCCCTTTTCTCCCCTCGCTGGGGCTGCCGTGTCCTTCAGGGAAGGGGCTGGAAGTTGGATCTGGTCGATTTAAAAGCCTCCCCCCCTCCCGTTCCATCTCCCCATTTTCCTCACCCTCTGCTGTGGTGAAACTGCCGCAGCTCGTCCAGGAAAGCGAGTCCCTTTCTCCGCTGGTCTGCGTGGTTTTTACCCGTCGAATTTGCCATTTTTGTAATAAAAAAGGTTCTCGTAAAAAAAAAATCCAATTAAAAAAAAAAAAAAACGGCCGACAACAACAACAACAATCCCCGGCTCCTCCTTGTCTTTAAGAGACCCAGGTGCCCGTGCTCGGCCGGGGATCAGCCATGGAGAGGGGCTTGTTTAAAAAAAAGTTTAAAAGGAATAAGGGAGCCCCGAGAGTGTGGTAATTGCGAGTCCTGTCTCCACACAACACACGGGCGAAGAGGCAGGGAGGGAGAGGGGCACCTCTCAGTAATTCCTCCTCCCGCGGCTGCTGCCTCTCTCAGCACCACAAACCCAGCCGATCCAGCCTGCACATGAGACTCAACATGGTGCTGCTGGATCACACAATGAATTGGGTTACTGTTGTGGTGGGGCGGGGGGGGAGCCGGAGTGAGGTATTGACAGTGTGTGTGTGTTACAGCCGCGGCTCCATGCGATCTCCCTCCCTCGCTCGCTCGCTCCCTCGCTCGCTCCCTTACACACACACACTGTACAGCTACGGCGGCGGCGGCGGCGGTGGCGGCGGCAGCGGGATTCACTTCTCTTCTCGCTCAGACAAAAAGATCTGAGGCCGCCGTGCTTCTGCCTGGACGAGAGCGCGACACAGCGGGCCCCGGAGGCCGGTTCCGGTACTGCAGGAGGCAGCTCCAAAGGCAAAAGCCAGCACAGCCCCAGCAAGCAGTTCCTGGCGGGGAACAATAGGCTCCTCTCGCCGCTAAGGGCTCATCTGCAATGTGCCGCAAACTTCACACAAAGCCGGGCGGAAAGAGGCGAGGGAGAGGGAGAAGAGGGAGGAAAAAAACGGCTACTACCGGCTGTTCCGGGGCGCGGGGCCGGTGCGGGGCCCTCCCGTGCCAGGCTCGCGCCGACCGGCCTCTCTCCGCTGGCTGCCGGCGGGGGGGGGGGGGGGGGGGGGGGGGGGGGGGGGGGGGGGGGGAAAGGTGGATTTGGAAAGCGGGGACGAATTTTTTAATTGGACTAAACCCAACGCCCTGAGTTCAAGGGGAGAGAAAACAACAACCGAAGGGGGCACTGGTGGGATGTGGACTTTCGGAAAACTTTCCGAGTCCCCCGGGCCGAGGTGTTTCCAAGGGCAGGAAGTCGCCCCGGATGGCACGGCGGGGGCTGGGAGGGGGGCAGGAACCCCTCATTTCTAGATACGAGAGCTTTAAAACTCCCCAAAGGAGAATGCCGAGTGCTCTCCCGAGTAGGAGGTGCCCTGGAGAGGTTTGTCAGCAGGAGCCTAGGCGCAGGGTCACTCCATGAATATTTCTTTTTCCTTCTTTCTCTTGAGATACTGCGGCCTGTAATCTAAGTGCCTCAGGACTGCTGTACACAATCTAAGCCGCTCATATATTTCTGTACATTGACAAATGGAATATGCAGCACAAAATTAATGGATGAGGAAGGTCTTGGCCCTCACCCTGGATGGGCAGCAGCCCCCAGTGGAACTGCAAGCCGCATCTCCTCTGCCTGTGGTGTGCGCAGTGTTTGTAAACACTCACCTCCTGACGTGTTTTCCACATGGGAAATCAGGAGAAGACCTGCACGCCGACCATGGTGGAGCCTGGTGCCACTTGGGCTAAATAGGAGCATGAAAGGGCCCATGGGTGAAGCGTGCCTTCCATCAAACCTCCTCAGGCAAAGCAAGTGGTGCCCAGGTGGGCTTTATCCTTCCCTGGCATGCAAACAGCCGCAGGTGAGTGCTTGCTCCAGTTTCAGAGACTCTGAATGAATATTTGCCCCTCACGATCCATACATTAAAACCCAAAGCTAGATTGGGCCTACAGGGTTGGGATTTTTTTTAAGCAGAACTCAAGTCAGTAAGGAGTTGTGTTTTAGAATCAATGGCACATGATGGCCTCCAGTGAGCCCTTAAAGGAAATCTGCAATTCCTTTTACTCCCTGTACTAACTTGAGAGAACATTTTTTTTAAAGAGTATTTTTTCCTTTTGACTTGCATGCTGTTTCAGCTTGATTATAGAGACAGATAAAATAATACTTGGTAAAATTTGCCCAGGGTTCATGATTTGGTGGGGAAGAATGGAGACGTACCTGAGTTTCAAATTAATACTCTATACTGAAAGTTGGTGGTGTGTGGATTTTAGAGTATGAAATGCATAGTGTCTTAATCACTGTAGCATTAAGAGCCTTCCCTTCCCCCTCCCCCCCACCCCCCTAAAATTAAACCTTCAGATCTTGGTCTGCAGCTCCTGTCTCTGACACTCTGAGCTTCTGCTATGTCAGCTACAGTATGCATAAGACTGCCAAAGCCAGGATAATACAAATCAGAGGTTTAACACAAGCGACTGGGGCCCTAAATCGCTCTTTTAGACACACGATCAAACCTCCCTTCACGGGAGGGCGGTGGTTTTTAATAATGCCTTAAAAATTCCTTAAAAGCAGGGGGTCTCCCCTCCGCGAGGGGCGGTCGACAGAGGTGAGTCACCGCTCGCCCGGGCGCTCTATGAGGGGGAGCGGGGGGCAGAGGGGAGGATAGGCAAGTTGCGTAGCAGGGCTAGGTGGGCTTCCATGCTAAGCACTGCAATTGCGCACGGTCCCTTACGTAACTGTCAGCCGGGGATTCCCTAGACGGGGTCACTTTATTCAACCATTACACAGACCCCGGCCGCCGCTCCAGCGCGCCTGGGCCGCCGCGGCCGCCGCGACTGAGGCTGCGGCTGCTGCAAGGGAGCGCGGCGGCTTCTCACAAAATGGCGGCGCCCATGGAAGCGGCAGCCCCATTTTGTGCCCGGCAGAGCCTGTCAACAAACGCCGACTTGGCCGAGGCTGAGGAACAGAAGGCGGCGGCTCGTTCGCGTTACGGAGCGCGGAGGGAGGAGAGCGCAGGATTTCACCGCCCTCCCGCCGCCGAGAAGAGACTCTCGAGCGCGCGCGTTGGGGGAGGGAGGAGAGGGAGGTGAAAGGGGACGCGAGCAGTGAGCGAGTCAGAGGCTGCGTTATCCCAGCGCGGAGCTGCCGGAGCTGCGGCGCGGGGGAGGGGAAGGCGAAGGCCAAGGCAGGCGGCCTTGGCGCTGCCCTCGTTGGGGCGTAGCTCCCGGAGCCCCGGGGGCTGCGGAGACCTGGGGGCTGCAGGAGCGGCTAGCGACGCCGGGCTGGAGCCCAGGGCTGCCCGCACGGGGGGCGATGCGCCCCACTCCCGCACTGCCCGGGCGGACCGGACCGTTCCTGTCGGATTCCGGCGAACCTGTAATGAATGACAGGACTCGAGCTCCTTGTGTAGCTAACTAGGTCACTGTCAGCTGTTAATTACTGTTTGTTTCATTTTAGTGCGTGTCTTATGAATAAACCGGCTATTAGGCTGATGCTTCAAGTAACATTATCCAGCACCAAGGTACAAAATGTCTGTATTGGACTCTGATCTTGCGATGCCAGCTTGGTAATAATTACTATTTTACATTAACGATGTCTTGGTTCTTATAGCTTGGTTATTCGGCTTATAGCTGAAACAGGTGGAGTTCCCTTACGATGAGATTGTGAAGCTGATTCTAGTATGACACCGCCGGGTTGGTTTGTTTTATGTTTGTAAACGGGGCACCTCCGTTTTTAGAGGTAGAGAAGGCTTGTGCATTAAGATTTTTTTTTCTGATCTATTTGTCTTAATATGCATGCTTTTTAATGGTATTAAATAAAGGAAATTACCTATTTCTGATGGAAGTTATGAATTTTAAATGTACCAAAATTACCTTGATATTAAGGAATTATGAAATACCTTGTTGAATACTAAAGAGTCAAAAATCAAAAGTAAAGGAAAAATTCCTGCTATTTAGAAAAAAGTCCTTTTATTGATCTCTGTATAGTGTTTGTCAATGCAGTTTGAGTTTATTTGTAAAATAAAACCTCTACTGTTTGTAAGTGATACCATATACAGCGATTTTCAGTGTATAAATGTTACAGAATTCTTGCAGACAGACAGGATAGGTCCAGTACCTGAATCATCACTAATCAGTGCTGCTTGCATGGGTGTTTGGCCTCTTTGTTGTTTAGGGGTTTTTTAAGTATAGCTATGTGAAGTGAATATTCTGTTCTAGCAGTTCTATCCTGTGTCACAGTTTCAGTTTTTATTTTTTGAATCTTTAATACTAAATTTTGTGCTTATTACCTATCTGCAGTATTGCTGCTTTACAGAGAACAGGCCACAGTTGCTCTTGCCGGTGTGTCACTAACTCAGCATTTGCTTTCTGGTGGGTGAAATATTCTCACTCATTTCCATTTTTGCTTGTGCTGCTCTTGAATTGTGGCAACATTATATTCTGATGAGTGTAACTAGTATCACTAGCTATATGCTACTTGTATTAAACAGTAAACTGTAAATCCTTAGGGAAGTTAATTTTATTAGTGTCTATATGCATGTGCTGTATACATGGTTTTCGAAAATGCAGCCTATTAGATGGAGTAGAGAATCCAGTAAATTCTCTCTTAAGACTGCAGACAGCATATAATAGACGTGCAATGTAAAAATAAGCACAAGAATTACAGGATGAACTTCAGTAGAGGAGAGGGTCAGAAAAGCAAAATTGGCAAATTTTAGTAACATGTAGCTCAACCATATTTAATGAAAAATGTTGAAGTGTTGGGGTAACTGCATATGCTGGGCTAAAGACTTTGGGGTTTGCTTAAATTACTGTGGCAAATGTACACTTCAGGAAGGGATGTTTACTCAGTAAGCCCTACCTCTTCTTACTGAAGAATACTTTCAAATTCTTTATTACATTTTAGTGTGCTAGTTTATTTTAAAAATTCTGCTACTTAGTATAGACCATAAGGGACTAGTCTTCAATGGTACACCATTAAATCATAAGTGAAAGTTCTTATGCATAAAATTAAATGCTAAACAGCATAGCAAAGGTTGGAAAGTGGAGGTCCAGCATTACAGGCTACTTCTGCATATTTGTTCACAATTTTCAGTACAGTTACTGGAACTTAACTAGCTCAGCAGGCTTGGCTTAGATATTCTTAAAAAAAAAATTAAAAACACTTTTACATTGAAAAGACCCACCTTCTTAAGCTGTTTATTTAAATAATTTATGACACCCTCCTAAATCTTCCAACAGGATGTGCACCTTCCTCATTTCAACTTTATGGTGTTACTACTCAGGAATAAAACAGTGGGAAAGTTTGGCTACATAAACACTATTGAAAATACCCAAGTAAATTGATTAAACACTTTAAAAAATGTTATCTGTAATTATTGTAATTTTTTAATACTTGCTGTTCTTCACAAAGGTCTACCTCTTGGAATTAGTGAATTTAATCTAAACTCTTAAGTTATAGGCACTTCTAAGTTAATGACTTTTCAGTTGTGCAATGAAGTATGAAACACAAAGCAGGAAAACCCTAAATGGTACTGAAGGAGAAGTAAAAATAAATACGTAAATGCATTCTCACTTGATTTCAAAACTGCCATTCTTTTGAAATCCTAATTATTTTGTGGGTTCTGACTTAGGTGTTCTGAACACTCTGGGTTGGCAGTACTTCAGCAGTAAGTTTAGAAAGATTGTCAAATTCATATCGTTTTCTTGCAGGCAAAAAAAAAATTGCTGCTTTAAGTTATCATAACTGTAATGCAGATTAGGGCCTCAATGGCAAAAAATGTTTTGATGTTCTAGCAAGCATTGGTCTGTAGCACAGAAGTCGTGAATTTCCTGACAGCAAATGGGTACAGGTTTTTCCTTACAAAAAAAAAAAAAAAAAAAAAAAAAGTATTTGGTCTTAGTAAATTATCTTTGATCTCACACATTATTTTATGATGACCTCTGTCAGTGTGATCTGGTGGATGGCACACTTCTGCCTGCCACTATTGCTGTACACTGTTCCCTTAAATAGCACTAGTGTGATTCATGTTTCTGGTTGAATGTGTGAAAGTTTGATTGAGATGCAAAACTGAGAGAGTTCTTCTGAATGTTAAAAAGGATTCATGCTCAGAAATACAGAAATGATCAGATTAAGTTTGGCAAAGGGTTTTTCTAGATTAAGAATTATGGTGTCATACTTGGATGGGGATGGTCCTGTTAAAGCAAAACCAAACCTAATAACTTCATGATGTTTGTTACAAGTAAAAGTGGTGAAATCCTACTAGTAGGAGAGTTCTGCAGATTTGCCAGCGATATTTCCTTGTCACGTAGCACTGTCTCATCTTTATATTTTTACCAATTCAAATGACAGTCAACAGTAGCTAAAATTATGTTGAAATTTCTCTGAATAAGCAGTTGCCTTACCTAATTTTTATATGGGCATAAATGAAAAGGGAAGTAATTTGTGCAACTGTGAATATGTGGACAGACAATACATGTGACAATTTATGCATTTCAATATAATATGTGCTAGAAGAACTCTTCTGAAAACTTAATAAATAAAAGAAATACTGGCCAAATAACATAAAAACTAAATCATTATTAAAATTTTCCAAGCAAATCAAGAACTTAAAGCAGGGAAAATGCATGAATACCCACAGATGTACTTTAAAAGGAAGAAATTTGTTGTTGTTTAATTATAATTCTCAGTGTATCTGTTGATGATATGCTTAATCTGGATTTGGCCTTACAGACTGCTGATAGGTAGGTCCATTGCATTGAGTGCAGTTGTGTTGCCCAGATAGAAGGAAGTATTTTTATTTTCAGAGTGACTGGAAGACAAATCCTCTCAAACTTAGTGCATTGGTCAAATGCTGATGTGATAGCTAATTTGAAAATCACACTTAAAGCATAGGAATTAAATTTTTAACTACAGTTGTGTCTAATACAACTGAAAAAAAAAAGCTAATTAGGAATAGTTTTTGAATTTGTTTATTATAAAGGGTTATCAAATGTAGTATCAGTTCCTGTTGCTTGCAGAAACAGGATAGCATTTAAAGTTCTTGGGGAAATCTATGACTGTTAATCTCCAGATATTATAAAAACATTTATTAGGCTGAGCTGCTGCTACTTCTGAATTTTGAACCTTAGTGTGAGATCTGTCTTACTCAGAATCTTGCTATGAACTCTATTTGTAAGCAATGAAAATCACTTAGTAAAATGCAGAAATGGTGTGCATTTGTATGCTCCTAGATCTTCTATCAGTTCTGGATTTTTAGGCTTCTGAGGCTCTCAGGGTCTTTATGTTTAAGAGCAGTTGATGCACAAAGCAGGTCAAGTGTCTGGTTCTGAGCTGATGCACTTAATAGTGTTCAGAGAAGAGTGAGCATAGTCCCCTAACCCTTTACCAAGAGGCAAAAGTGCAGTCTGGGTATTTGGGGTGTAGCCGTGTTCAAACGTGTTACGCAAGCCAGTCTGCCCAGCCTTGTCCTTATCTAGCTTGTGCGCGGAGTGGGGAAACGGCACGCTGGGGAAAGGTCTCTTCCGTGAAACTCCCTCGCATAGAAACAGTCAAGAAGCTGGAAAAGTTCTAACAGTACTGCTGAAGAGCAAAAAGGGAGATGAAAGAAAATGGGCAGTTCACATGGGACATGAGCAAGGGAGGGAGGAAAATCAAAATTTTGAGTGGGACAACTCCCTCTCTTTGTGCATTCAAGCAGTGTCACAGGTGACTTTAGATACAGATCTCCTTAGATGCATTTACCCTAAAGTTTGTTTCTATCTTTTGTTGATTCAGGAATATTAAGTACTATTCACACTTTATTACAAACTAAGAAATTAGACTTCTTTATTGTTCTA
The DNA here is from genome assembly GCA_013401135.1 of Cettia cetti. NCBI lineage: Eukaryota > Metazoa > Chordata > Aves > Passeriformes > Sylviidae > Cettia > Cettia cetti. The sequence goes on along the minus strand of VZUI01066428.1, from coordinate 71,695 downwards.
AGTATTTTATTCCAGTTTGTTGAACACAAACTTCCCTGTGGCTTGAGTCACATGCTGCACCACAGACTGCTTGTACTAAGTTCCCCAGCATAAACAGGAGTGGCCTGAATTTACGGAGTGGTCTCTCAGAATGAAACTTCTTCCTATCTTGTTTCATCCTTCATGAAGTTACTCTAGTGATGCTTTACAGTAAAGTCAAAATAGATTATTTTTTTCTTTAATCCTACAAGTTCTGGCTAGATTTATAAGACAATAAAAGTGCAGTAAGCCTATCTGTGAATGAAACACTGAGAATATTGTCTTTCATCTGTTACCTCTATTTTAATGTCTGGTCTCATTCTTCACTTCGCTTTAGGAACATTAAATAATGTCACTGTTTTTCCTTTGAGAGGTTGCCAAGCTATTACATAGCCTCCATGGTGTTCCATTGGAATTAATTGTGCTTAGAAGTTACGAAAATGGAGTTGTGTATCCTTAAGCCAGGTGCTTGTGTCATGTTTGCAGTAATATACAAAAATTATAGCGTGTATTTGATAGTGTGACTTTCCCTATGCCATTTAATTTTTGTTCTAAGGAATCATCTCTTTTTGCCAAAATAAGCTAATTAAGTTTTCAAAGATTTTTTTTTTTTTAAATATTTGGGTAACTAGCTGCAGCCAAGTTAATCTCAGGATCAATTTATTTATTCATAGAAGAAAACACATAAACATTTAATTTACTAATTTTTTTTATCTGCCAGAGAGTTCTTGACGTTAAATACAAATCTAATAGTTTCTGTTTGCATCTGAACATAAAATTATGTATAATTACATGCCAACCTTAACATGTATGAAAATTAGGTTGAAGAATTCAGTGCTCATTGCTTAAGTTTTTCATCAGTGACGTCATGCATGTGTAGCATGATAATCCTTAATTATATGATCGCTTTTTTAATGCACGATCCTTCAGTTTGAGATGGAAACTTCTCAATGAAGTAGAAAAATAGAAAAGTTATTTCTTTATATCTGCATGATGTTAAGTGTTTATCTGAATACAGATTTTTTTTTCCTGCAGGCTTTTCTAGAGTAATCATTAGGAGAATATCTGAATGCTCATGCTAATGAATTCCTAAAATTCTGAACTAGTATCTTTATCATCACTAAATTGCTGAGAAAGCTAAGGCATAGAGGGATTCTGTAAAAGAATGGCTCCTAAATTGGGTTGGTTTTCATTTAATCAAAGCACAGTTTCAGTGAATATAATGTACAGGTTATGTGAGGGTACAGGTTGTTCAGCAGTAGGAGTGCTAGCCATAATTTTAGAGCTGTGTTAAATTCAGCGATAGGCTTTTTCTTGAACCTGTGAGTACATGCCGTGGTCCTGTCTGCATTATTAGGGCTTTTCCTGGTGCAGCGTCATTGGGACGCTCTGTTCCTCAGAGCGTTTGCACTGCTAAGAAGGCTATATGCATACAGTAGATTCTCCTTGATATTTCTGCATTTATTTTCCAGCAGCTTGAATTTGGAACTCAGAAAATGAGAAGCACTTCGTTAGAGGCTGCCAGTTCGATACAAGAAACTTGCTACTCTGTCAATCCCTGATAAAGACAGAAATAGAAGTGGTGTGTACCCAACAGGATGCATTTGCGGTAGCCTCCCAACATCCCCTATCCCTCCCTCTCCCCGAGGCTGCTGCTGACTTTTGGTGGGGCCTGGGTGCCAGAAGAGGGAGCACGGAACACAGCAGAGCCCCGGCCTGAATGTCCCTGCTCCTGCCTCAGGTAGGAGGAACTCTGCGTGGACCATCTTCTAAGGAACAGAACACTGTTGTTAACTAGCTGAATAGCATGGGAGAATTCTCCAAAAAGTTACTCAGTTTGCTAATCTCTACTCAAGAGATTCTGGTGGTTCATCTCTAGCAAAGGCTTAGCCTCGTAAGTACTGTCTGTCTTTTTAATTTTATTTATTTAAGTTTTAAGAAAGGACTGACTGATGAATGGCTAACATTTATAATGTTGAAGGGGTTTTGGTTCTCATTTTTTTACTACTGGTTTCACTTAGGTCTAAGAATGATAGAAGAGCTTTACACAGCTGTTTGCTTTATTTCTCCTTACCTCCTCCACGTCTCATCGTCACAAAATGTTTGAGACATGTCTTCTGATTAGAACATCAAGGGCTACTCCATGGTCACATGCCTCTCTCTTGAGGGGAGGGGAAAACGCAAAACCCCAAAAAATCCCAAACAAGCAAACAAACAAACAAACCCCACCCCAAACCTATAGTTGGGGAGAGTTTCCAATTCCAGTATATGATCTTCACAAGCACAATTACTGTAGAATAAAGAGGTTTAGGGCTTGAATTCAATAATACTGTTCTGTAAAAAAACCTTTTCATTAAATACTCCATTGGGTTTTTGGATGATATACTGAACATCTGTTGTAATGAAGAGTCACCAAAGGTCTGCTTTTTGGTGCTCTTCTGGTTCCAGGGAAGAGGCAGAAAGAGTGGTTTTTGTTTGTTCTTGCTGGTTTCAATGGCCAGTTGTGGTTCCTAAGCATAGAGGTCAGTGAAACTGACTTTTATATACCTCCAAATGGTTCAGTGATGGCTGGAGAGAAACAAGCACTTGTCAAATCATTGAAGCAGCTTCAGTATTCTTCAGCATCTTTTCATGGAACATGAAGGGATGTGATGTTAGCAAATTTTTGAAGGAAGAATTGGCAGGCAGGATTTTATATGGCCTTTTAGGTAGCTCAGCACATCTCCCCCTGCCTTAGTACATGACAGAACTCTACCACAAAACATATGCTGTGCAGTCACCAGCCTTTTATAAAGCTGTAATGCACATTGAAACACCGCAGCTTTCTAGGTCTTTTGAAAGTGGGTGTCCTGTCTGATGGAGTTTTGTCCATTGCCACACCAGAGTACTTTGCACTGGATGTTAGGAGCAAATTTTGAAATTTGCTAAAGCAAAGCCACTGATCACCTAATTGGGTTGTTACTGCCTTAGTAAAGCTTGCTGATCTTTAATATGGAATAGCTGTAAGTATTAAGACCCACAGCTTTGTAAATGCAAATAAAGATATGGGGAGTTTAACATTTGGAAAGGAAGTAGTAAATAGGCATGTGCAGGAGCCTGGGTGTGTCAGGAGGAGAGGCCACTGCAGGCCTGCTATCTCGGGTGGCACGTTTGGAGCACAAACTATCAAATGCAGCCCTGTGCCAGCCTTGCTTGTGCACTCTTCTTTGTGCTGGTGCCCCCACCTATCAGCCAGAGAACAGGAGCTCTTTAAGTCACAGCTTGCAGCATTATTTCCAAGACCTAAACTCAACTAGCTAAGAGGGGTTTGTATATACATGTATATCTGTTGGAACTGGAGTCCAGGAGTTGAGCGCCGTTTCTCAGAAAATGTTGGATCATCTCTTAAAACTGGAGTACTAGTATTCTGTGTAATGTCTTATGGATGTTTAAAAGTACTCAAGATTTAAGAACTTATTAAACAGTTTGCTTTATCATCCTTCATTCATGTTAAAATTAATTGGACAAAACTGCTGCCAGTTCGCTACTCAAAAATGGTAAGTAAAGATACCTGAAAGAAACTCAACAGTTGAGTTCATATTCTGCAACAGTGTTGCCAATTAACTTTTAGTAAAGGTTTACTACTTTAAAGTACTTGATATATATCTTGATCTCTAAAAAATGAGGTTTCAGCATTTTTGTACAGTTGGACAAGAGAAATAGATTGTTAACATTTTTTGGTCTGAATATAAGATACAAAGCAAAGTTTGAATGTATATACATTTGTAGTGTTTGATCCCAAAATTTAGCCATATTAAGCTCCTTCTCATCCCCATGATGAGCTCCAGGATTTCTTTAGACAAGAAATAAGGGTGTGTGGAGAGGAGATGGGAGAATTGCAGGCAGTACTGGTGTTACTCCTTTGCACATCAGTCACTTCTGAAAGTACACTGTAATTTCAGAAGAACTTTGCTGTGTTTTGCACATTATTATATTGGTTTAAAAACATTTTAGACTCTGCAGTTGTTATTTAATTTACAGACATGAACAATAAAGTTTTGTTGTTTGAACTTCTGCCTAATTGTAATGAAAGGAGAAGTACAAGCTCTGCAAACAGATTTTATTGAAGTATGAAAACAGAGCCAGCAGTTTACACAATCTACAGAAATGACATGTTATTACCACAAGCTAGCTACTACAGGAAGTAACTCTTGAATTGTGTGCCAAATTATGTATTAACTTAAGACTGCATACATAAAACTATTTGGGGAAAAATACTCCGTGTTCTTTAAGAGCCCCTTAAAAAATCTTAACAGACAACTCCTAACTCTTTCATTGGACAAGTTTTGATACAAAAGCTCAAATCTCCTCAAAATATGAAATGCAATGTAACTAAGGCATTTTTTCCGTGGGATCACCTCTGAGACATGACAATGTGTCCACAGTATCCACATCTCCTTTTGACCAACATGGGTCTCTCATGATGCTGTTTCCTTACAGGAACAACTGAGATTTTGGGTAAATCCCTGATGCTGAAAACCTGCAGGTAAACAATTTAGGAAATGATGTTGCTAACCTAATGCAGTAGTTGACTTGCCAAACTAGCAACTCATGAATTTGTAGCATTTGTAGTCTGAGTAGTTAGCTTCTGAATGTTAGTGATAGCTTTGCCTTTCAGCAGAGTAGCTTTCTACAGTTATGCACTAAATACTCAAGACGGATGGCAAGTTCTGGAACCACTCCTGTAGTTAGGTAGCAACAAGTTGTTCCACAGTTTCTTATTAGCTTATACTAGGTTCTACCTCAAAGAAGCACATAATACACCTTTGTCCTCTTCTTCCTTCTTTCCTCTTGGCATTAGCATTTTACACACTCATACTGCAAGATAGGTAAAGATTAATTCAGCTGAAAATCTATGGGACAAAAAATTGTATTTTAAATGGACTTGGTACCACTGCGTGAAGGGCATCATGGGTGCAAGAGAATATAGAAAGAAGAATCAGAGAAAGACAGGACTCCCTCTTCCTCTAGTCCTCCTTCAAAGGCTCCAGCATCCACTATATTCAGATAACAACAGCAGGACAGAACATAGTCCCCCTTGTTATCACTGGTGAGGAAGTAGAAGAAATCTGAAGTCACGGCAATTAGATGCTGCTAGCACTTCCTTGTTGCACTTTAAAAGGATGATAATGTGGTGGCTCTTTTGATAAATATTTCCTCTAGTTTGCTTAGCCCAGTTGTCACAGGCATTTTGAAGGGAGTGCACCTGGCTGAATTGTTAACTGTGCTCTTACTTCTTTTTCAGGGGAGGTGGGGTACAACTGTCATCTTGTGGTGTTTTTAAGAAAACAGAAATAGAATACTAATTTTCATTTCATATGCGGCCATGTTCGTGTGGGATGGACACAGATGATACAAAAATTAGTTAGAAAAGTCTTTCTGACTGGTAACAACCATGTTGTATTTTCCTTTTGTTGCCAGCTTTCAGTCTGTTGGCCCCCAAACTACACTGCATCGAAAGACATAAAATTTGGAGTCTGAAGCCCTTGGAGGTGGAGGGAAGTTGGGCATAAAGAGAGCCTGCTGGATATTTTCAAGGCTGAGATTTGGAAATAAGTTTCTCTCCTCCACTTATGTAGAACCTAATATAGGACCTTTTGGACCATGGCACATCTATATTTAGATTTTCTTTACCTATATAAATTTTTTTCCCCTTTATTTTTTGTGTGGACAAATTTTAAAATAAATGCATATATTAAATAAATTCCACATCTAAAGTTTTCCAAATAAGGGTTGTTGTAGGAGTGATATGCTTCCTACATGTTTTCATATAGATGAGAGGGACAGAGGACATATATTACAGGCTTGATTTTGGTAAGATTAATGTTTTCAGTCAACATTACCTGAATGCTGAAGTATAAAGCACTCCTTGTTTACTGCTGCCCTCCCACAGACCCATTGGTTTTAACTCTTGCTAATTTGCATCCGTTTTAGAGTTCTTTCCATCTTCTACTTCCTCAACTTCCTCTCAGCAGCACTTTGCCACTGGAGCTACAGAATATCTGTCTGGATATTCATGACACCCCTGTAAGTGTGGAGGGGAGAATGAAGTTGCAGTTAATCCCAGATTATAATTTTGTGTTGCAAATAGCAAAGTTAAGCAACTGAGAAAGACGCACAGACTTTCACAGCGGTTGATTTTCAAGTAGAACTCCTCCCTTTCCCCATGCAGTTATATCAAATCCATGCCATGCTTTAGAAAAATGGGGAGAGGTAACTCTTCTAACAGCTCATAGTGGAAATTTTACTATTTCAGTGATAGGAAATGCTTTGTCTGGTGCCCAGAGTAGGGCAGCATCATCATCCTCACATCTCCTCTGTCTTCAAGGGCTAATGGTGTGGTTTCTGCAGAATAACCCAATAGCTAATCCTGTGTAAGAGTCCCAGTACAGGTATGACCTTTAAATTTCTTGAAAGCCTTGGATGGCTCCAGAAGGACAAGTCAAATGCCTCTGCATATGAATGAAGAAGAAATGTGCAGTTTAGACCTCAAGACAAGCTCAGAGTAGTCAAATTTAATTAAATCCATTTTATTCAGTGAAAAATCTTTTTTCACAATAAGCCATTATAAGGAAGAATCTGCATTTATTTTGCAATTAAAGCAGAGGATATGGAAATGAAAAAACAGGTTCACTTATTTTCCCCTCTTTTTAAAAGCAAAAATGTCATATTTTAGGTAAAAGTCCATACTTTTCTAGCCCAGCTGTTGCGTTTCGCATGCAACTGAGAAACACTATATAAAGCAATTGCTGTTTTGATAGAATTTCTCTCTTGCTTTACTGCAGTTTCATTCTAAAACAGGCCCTAGTTCCACATTTCATGTAAAATAAAAGGAGCCAGGTGCTCCAGAAGTGCCAAGACTTAATTGGGAGGGCAGCATCACAGTTTTCCTTTAGCTGTAGCCATTGGTGTTTCACATACAGTTAGCATCCGTTAAAGTTTTTCATTTCACTTAAAATCCTTCAAATCTATTTTATCTTTTTTTTTTTTCCAAATAGTTACTCAAAATTTTGTTTACTGGTAGAAAATGGTAGAAAAAAAAATCAGAAACAGCGAATTTTTAAAAATGGAGATATTAAACATGACCCTTCAACTGACAGCAAACTCAGTTTTTGCACGAAGTATTTTCCTGTTTCTAGAGAACTTTCCTGTAATCTAAAAACATATCTTAACTGCATATATGTGACATCTTCAATAACACTATGGGGTTTTTATGTATAAAGTTGTGCATGGAGGTAACTGAAAGAGCTTGGCTTAAGAATGTAAATGCTTCCTGGCAGAGACTCTGTTACTTTAAGGACCCAACAATTTCCCATTACTCAAGCTCGGAGACTTTTCCCCTTTTGTATAGGATATGTCTCATGGAATGCCCCACGCAAGTTTCTCTTGGGAACAGTGCTGAGGTGAGTGAGTACCAGACAGGGAGAGAGTTGTTTTCTGTTTATTAGACATTTAAGATATGGATGTGCCTCTACAAGTTTTTCCAGAGTCAACTTTTCACTCAGCATGGCTTAAAAAGTCTAGGTCCTGTCATCTGTGCAAACCAGGAGCCTTAACTGCTCAGAAGGTAATGTATTTCTGATAAATGTTCGTCACTATTTTAGAACAAGAGTTCAGGAGCTTGAGCAGCAGAATTACAGACTTGGCAAGTTACAAAGACATCATTAAATTCAGTATTCTGAGGCCACATTAAATAGCAGGAACTGTGGACTGACAAAACTCTTAATTTCTGAATCAATATGGGGCCCTTCTCCTAAGAAGTCTTCCCTCAAGGAAGCAGCTCTAATCCTCCCTATGTGAAGACTTCTTGGGCACATGAAATTATAAAGGAAGCTCATTGGCAGGAGAAATGTGACAACAGGGAGTCATATCCAGCCAGGACTGTTGCATCTGGTAAAAGCCTTCATGAAGTGGCTGCAAATATGCCAGCCTTGGCACCGGTAAGTCTGGGTGTGCTGTATGTTCCTCAGACACTTGGTGAGTGGATAGGACTCAACATGAGTAGGGTTGCTCTGCAAGCTTGCACCAACAACCTGAGAATGTTTCCTTAGTCTCCTTGTCCAGTCCTAGCCTTAGTGGAGGTGTTGAAGGTAGCACCTGTCACAAGAGGTCATGGCACCACATTTCTAACCTCCTTATCGCATTTATCCTTGGGATATGTTAGTAGCCTTTTGCATCAGAGCCACTGAGTATTCCTCAGCACTACAGCTGTGCTATATGAGCATTCTCCCCAAGATTACCTGTGACAGGTGATAAGGATATTCAGTTTTTGAAGGTGAAGTGAGATCTCTGCTGTCAAAACATTGAAAGTGCAACTCCTTGTTTTATGGAACACCAGGTTCCAAAGATATCAGTGCTTGAAGCATGGATTAAGTGGAGAAAATTCAATGACAATTTCCTGACACAGGTGGTTGGTGAGGTACCTAGAGGAGATGCCTGGCTGGATTTATTACTCATGAACAATCTGTCTCTGAGGGTGTAGAGATTGAAGTCAGCTTTGGCTGCAAATCTTGAGTTTGTGTAGTTTGAAATCCTCATATAAAAAAGAAAAATAATAAAATTGCCAGTCTTGGCTTTCAGAGGGTAAATTTCAGCTTGTTTGAGAATCTGCTGGACAGGATCACATGAGAGGCAGTCAATTGCCCTGGCGCAGCTGATTGACCTTCAAGAACCACCTTCTCAGAACACAAGAACTGGTCCCTTCCAAGTCAAGAAAGGTAAACAAAAGTGGTGCAAGGCCAGTATGGATGAACAGAACACCCTAGACCAACTGCAAATACAAAATCAAGCCAATGGCAGTGTGAGTGTGCTGCCTATCAACTTCAGTGTGGTGACTGGAGAGGTCCATGATGGACAGAAGAGGCAAATGTCATACCCATCTTCAAGAAGGCTAAGAAAGAGGATCCAGGGAACTACAAGCTAAGAACTCTAACCTAAGTCCCCCGGAACATTTTTCCTCCTGGAAAACATTTCTAAGCTCATGAACTGCAAGAAGGTGATTAAAAATAGGCAGCATGAATTTATCGTGGGCAAATTGCCCCTGATGAACCTGACTGATTGATCATTGTGAGGTGGACTGATTCTATGGATAAGGGAAGAGTACTGAGTGTTGTTCACCTTGACTTTAGCATAGCTTTTCCCAAGGTCTTTGGTAGTATCCTACCAGTCAAAATACTGAGATGTGGACTGGATAAGCAGATTATAAGGTGGATGGATAGCTGTTTGAAATTCCAGGCCAGACAGGTTATGCTTGGCAGTAAAAAGTCCATCCCACAGCTGGCTGCTAGCGGCAGTCCTCCTCAGGGACAGGTTCTGGGGTAAATGCAGTTTGGTGTCTTCACTGCGAATGATCTGATCTAATAGGGGAGCTTGCACTATCAGCAGATTCATGGATGATAACCAGCCTTCAGGGAAGGAATTGATATGCCAGAGGGCAGGGCTGTTGGCTTAGAGGGACCAAGACAGGCTGGAGGAATGCATTTCCAGGAGTTCTCACCAAGCTCAGCAAATACAGGTGAGAAGTCTTGTACATGCTGGAGATGAACTGATGAGCAGCTTTGTAGAAAGGGACCTGTGGCACTGGTGGACACAGTGAGCACGAGTTGACAATTGGGGCAAACAAGTTCAGTGCTATCCCACATTGCATTAGCAAGCTGTTACCAAGAGCTCTAGAGCAGTAATTGTTTCCTCTCTCTGGTGAGGCTGCTTCCGGCCTACTGTTTTTGCAGTGCAGCACAAGAGACTGACACATGATTTTGAATGCAGTAGTGTCACTAAGATTGCACAGGCTGAAGTGCATGTGTATGAGCTGAGTGTGATAGGGTGAATATAGGAATGAGTTCCAAACTCTTCTTGGATATGTACCGTGACAGGAAGAGCTAATGGACACAAGTTGCAATACAGGAAATTCTGCCTGTAAGAAAAACATTTTCGCTGTTAATATAATTAAATGCTGAAATGGACTTTCAGTCAATATTGTGGAATCTCAGTCCTTGAAGAAATTCAAAACCTGACTGAGCAAGATGCTTTAGTTGGGGATGCTTTGAATGAGAAGTTGAACTAGCAGACCTCCAGGGATCACTTTCAACCTGTTCATCAGAGAAGAGAATCAAAGACTAGCAAAGGGCAATAATTTACCACTACAAACGTGTTTGGACTCTTATTGTCAGAGAGGTCTAGTGCCAAAGATGAGGCACCTACATCTTTCAATACTGAAAGATGGCAGCTGAGTTTTCATTTGAAAACTTCAAGTTTCAATGAAGAAACCTAAGGTCTGAATATCTTTCTGAATCTAGTTCTTAATAGTCAACTTAAAAAAAATGGATCTGTTTTCATAGAGTTCCGGCTTCTCTCCTGAAGACATGAAAGATGCAAGAGGATGATTGATCAGGATGGCTTTGAGGGACATTTTCTTTTCTGTTGTCCTAAGATGAGATTGGAAGTTGTAGGACGTGGCAGATGTTTTGGAGTGGCCCTATTGTTTTCAGGACTTCAAATCTTTGTTTTCGTTTGTTTCCTATCTGCTAATAGTTAATGCACACCTGTAGCTAGTGTACATGATTGTATGTGGCACCTTTTTGGAGTTAGGTAGTAGTTGTCTCCTAACTGGTGCAAATTTCCATTTTCAGACACTCCGCTTAACTTCAGCATTAGTAAAACTATATGAGAAGATGATGTTGCTGCACTCTGTGTGTGCAGGGCTGTAAATGTAGTTATGCATTACAAGAATAATTGTGTAGAATGAAAAGTTAATATACATTCGTATTTTCTTTAAAAGTATGCATATTCTACACATAATGCTTGGGAAAAAAGTAATCTCTTCATGACTGATCAAATTCTATCCATTTTATAAGAAAACTTTTTGTGTCACTAAAAATTAATAAACAACTTTAATGGAATATATGATTTTTCCTTCTTCTAGTGTAATTGTTCACAGTTTTGTAGCAGCTTCCACAGGTATAGGTAACAGGACAAATTCAAGTGAGTGGATAATCGTAATCCTTATATTTAAGAAAAATATCCTCCTTATTTTTAACTTTTGGTGACTTGAAAATGTTTCTTGTAGTTTGTCTTAAATACAGCATTTAATAATTAGTTTGATAATGCCTCTCTATGATAAAGTAGTTAGACTGTAGACCTTCTTCCTCTCCTCAGTAGTATGTTAACAAATTAACATGCTGTCTTATATTTTATTAGAATTATGGGGAAGGGGAAATGAGATTTGCCAAATGGGAAAGGAAGAAATATTTATCAGATTTCAACGCTTGGATTAAATTATATCATGCGCTGTAAAAAAAGTTATGTGACTCTTCAGTTTTGTTTTAGAAGAGATTCTGTGATCCAAAAACCGTGCCATATTCAGTCCATATACTAAAAGCATCACTCACATGCTGGTCACAAGAGTATGTTTCTATAAAAAAAGCTGTCACTTACAAGTCTTTTCCCCCATAGTTAAGAAAATAATTTCTATTTAATAGCTTTGAAATTTGAAGATCGGAATCTTTTTATAAGTAATAGTTTAAAGCCTATGATATAATCTGAAAACTATCAAACATACGATCTTCCTAATGTGCCAGGACTTTGATTACATAAAAATACTTTATTGGTTCTTAGTGAATATTCATGAATGGTGAATATGGTTGGTAGGCATATGCACAGTATAAAACAACATTGTAAAAAATACAGCTTTATATTTATGGAAAATTTTAAAAATAAATCATTCCTTTCTACCTCTTTCCCCTAATTTTTAATTAATGCCTATTTAATGGCTATCTATATTATCTCAGTATAATTTCTGCTGTGGTGGTGTCTCTGTAGAATCATTGATATTTCCTCTAAAAAGAGAACTGGAAGACAGTCTATATTAGCTGCTAGTTTACTTGATCATGTCCTGGAATATCCCTAGCCTTCAGTCAAACTCATTGAATTTCTCTCCTGTTTTTAGAGTATGTAGAGGCAGCTGATAGCCCTGAAGTCATGGTCAATGGGGATCTAATCAAAACACTCAATATTATCCATGAAGTGAGTCAACTCATTTTAAAGCAGGCATCTACTTTTAGTCAGATGAATCACTCTCTAAACTTCATTGGTGTAGGTATGTCAAGGTGGATGAGATGGATCCCACCCTCACATTCCCTTGATAGTTCTCCTCACTTGTTTGAGAGTGAATTGAAGCACTTGAAAATAAGTTCGCAGTGCAGTTTGCATTGCATTTGCAATTGGGACAACAACTCTCAGCCTTGCTGAGTTAGGTATAAGTTGCCAGCTTGATCATGCCTGCTCTGTATGGGGACTCTACTATGTATGAGCTGGTCATGGTCAATACATAAGTCAGTGGTGCATTCAACACTTAAATTCAATAAGTGCCTTCAGTATTCTTACCAAAAAATGGTTCTAACAAGAGCCATATTTACACTTTAGCAAGCTTGTTTTTCAAATAGCTCCAGAACTTTTGGATTAAGTTGGCTGACAGATTTTAAACAATTTTATGAGTGTTATACCTAATCCATATTGGGTACAAATTCTGACTGCATGTCATTACATAATGCATGCTATATTCTGTCTGTGAATTTGTTTACTGACATGCGAATGGAGGAACAACCTCATCTTCTTATTCTGGACGTCCTACCACTATGCGCTTTCTCAAGAACAGAGAGAAACTTGAAAAGATTGGGTTGAAGCTGCAAATGTGTTATATAAAGGAGAGAGAAGAAAGAAATATGTCTGATGAATCAACATGTACAGGAAAGGGGGAAATGACCCTGAACTTCTAAGCCATGTTGTTTTCTCCAAACATTGTGCCGTTTTTCCTCTCTGTCCTTCATCTCAGTTGGGTTGTTTGTCTAATGCCTATTTGCCACATTTTGGCAGGTAGTTGAAAATGACAAAAGTGGATGGCCCAAAACAGTGGCGAGCAGTTGTAGGTCCTTCCAGCAGCCACTAGTACCATGTTTTCACACAGATGGAGTGGCCCTTGTAGGCTTTATCTTGCAGATGAAGATTAGAGAATAAATGAGCAGAGGCATTAAATTTAAGGAATTGATATCCTGTTTGGTTGTCTGGTTTTTCTTTTAATTCATCTCAAGTAGCATGAATTGGGATGGGAACTACTCTTTCCTCTGGAGTTGGGTCAACAGGCAGGTCATGGAATGATTCCACCCCACTTACTCTATGGCTGAAATGCTGGAGACAGATTATTTGCATCATACTATGTAATTCTGGATGCCCTTTGCTTGGAGGAAGTCACAGCCCAGCTCAAGGTTCAAAGGCTTCCTTAGCAATGTGGGAGGAGAAATGGGAGTGGATTTCACAGAAACCTCTGATCAGGAAGCTGCCCAAGCAAGCTAGTGGGGAATGGCTGCATTCCAGGGGAGTTTCCTACTTGCTGTGCCACTGGGCTGTGCTGAGAAGCATATCCTGGCTCGTGCCAAGTGCTCTTGTCTTCAGCTACCTTTTCCCAACCTCTTGATGGAGGGGTTGTGCTTCAGCCTACAGGTGAGGCAGGGTGGGAGCTTCCTGTAAAGGGAATCTCATTTAGGCTTAAGAGGTGAGCTAGCAGATTTCAAGGGCTGTCAGGATAATAAGGTTAAGATCCCTTGCCTTGTGGCAAAAGTTTAGGTTCATAGAAATGTAAGTAAGTACCAACAAATGCCTCACTGGAAATGGTGAAGCTCTGCAGTACTTTTGAACCTTCCAAGAACTGGTGCCAAGTAACAAAAATGTCTCATATCTCTGTCTTGTTCCAAATTCACAGGTTAAAGCAGGTTCTTCACTTGCAGGAATATTTTTTCATGGCATGAATTTAGTAGGCTGATTTTGCACCTGTAAGGAGCGGGTGTGCTACTTGCCTTTTCCCTGGTCTTTAACTAATTTTTATTTGAAAAACGTTGCTTTACAATGTCTTTGACATGGGCTTTATAGTAAGTAAATATTACATCCTGTTTACATGGTCACATCCAACAAAACCCAAATATTGAAAACTCTGCAAATTCATCCCATATTTTATTTAGTTACATTATATGCATTCAATGTATTTAAAGATTAAACAATGTTAAAACAATTTGTTACTGGGGTTTAAGCAAAACTTTATGGGTTCTTTGTGCACAATCTTGTCTACTTTTGAAACTTGCCCCATTCCCAGGAAGAGATTTGAAAGAAAGAAAGAAAAAAAAAATGGTAGGAGATGTGAGCTTGCTTCTTTATTGTTGTTGTGTAAATATCTTTATGGAATTAATTTTATTAAGACAGAAGCTTGCTTAACTGTTGCATGCATAGAAAAAAAAAGCCTGAAAAGTGCCAGTGTTTCAAAAGTAAAGTCAAATTCAGATAGGAGATGTGTGGAAAATTTAAATAATGTAACTACCAATCCTGTATCCTTCTTCAAATAAGAACTCAAACATAAATATTGCCGTCATTACTGTAAGAGAGTCTGTGGTGTTTGTGTAGATGCAAGACCAAAGTAGGTAACCTAGCAGCTTTATCTACTCCAAAAACTTTGACTATATGTCCAGTCAAGACTTATTAAAAGGAGAAAATTTTCATAGTGAACAAGCTCTGTTTTGTTATGCTGTATGTAGAGACACCACACTTCTGCTAGCTGGATGTAATGGAATAGCTCATAAGTAGTCTGCTCTTCTCATTTGGCCAACTTTGGTGGTAATGAAATGCGCATTTTCTAGCAATGAATAAATCTTGAGGCTGAGACACCTTTCTACCTTTTTCCACCACTATGTATTTGTTTGCCCCTGTCTCCCCTACTTCAGCCAGTCTGCTCAAATAGCTGTCCTGTGTCTTGCTCCAATTCTCCTAATTTAGTTTATAAGGTTGTTCATCTGGGCTTCTGTTTAACATCTTTTTATTTAGTAAAACACTGACCTAGAACCTCAAGGCTCCAGTCATTTTGCCAATCACTTCCAGGTTCTCCAGTAATATCCCAGTCTTTATCTCTGTTCTTACATTGCCAAGACAAGCTGATTTTCTCTCTCACTATCACATTTATCTCTTTCTTCCTACTCCATTCTTCAGCCTTCTTCATTCAAAGTTTTAGCACTTCGTCTCTAGTTTCACTCTGATTTATGTGTCTGGTCAGTCATTGCTTGCTCTGTAGAAAATCTTTTCATGAGATCTTACATCTCTCCCGTTTGGTCATCTGGCTCCTACCTTTCACTGATCACATTATGTACTGTATTTTTAAGTGTCTTAACTCTGGCAAAGAAAAAAGGGAGGCCGTGTTAAGTACCTAATGTTGGATAGTTGATGTCAGGAATAACCTCCAAAGTTCCTCTATAATCACTAGGAAAGAAAGTAGATGTCTTGAAAGAGGTGGTTCGTAATAGCAAGACAGCTTCTTCTTGAATTAACAGTGTGTGTAGTCCTTAATATCAAAGTTATTGGAGTAACTATAAGCAAATGTGACAATTCCTCAATAGGCTGAAGCATCTTCTTAAGGCTGATGAATTGTTGAGTTTCATGCCATTATTCCTGAAATCCCCAGTATTCAGTGTAACCTGAAGTATCAAACACATTTAGAAATAGTGATTATATAAAATATTGTCTGTGCCAGAAGTTTTTCAAATTAATGCAAATAGAAATACCACTACCCTCTTACTTACTTATGACCAAAACCCTAGAGTCACAATCATAACTCTTAACAGTGGAATTGATATCATTATTGGTGACACAAGTATTCATTCCTTAGTCCTCCAGGAATGAACAAATAGGCTGACCTTTTGTCTCACATAATGAATATCTTATGTAATCCTTGGGTGGCTCCACCTATATACAACAGAATTTATTGCTAAAGCTATTGAAGAACAAAATAAATGACAGCATGTTAAATGTTGGGATCCTGCTCTCAAAAGCACAGATATTTTTCTCTTGGGAGAAGAGTAGAGGAATTAAATGAGGGAGGACAGATAAGAAGAAAGAAAGGGAATAGATGTTCTTACATGCATGTCTCATTTAAAATGCTTTAATACAACAGGAGATCTAAAATCCATACACCAAGATAGGGTGTAATAAGGCATTGTTTATATAGCTCACAACCATTGCAAAGAAACCATGTAGTCTCTTTGAGAAGCAGGGCTTAGGAAATCATGCTGTTGTTCAGAATAGCTGGTGAGGTGGGCTTATGGTAGGGGCTATTTTTCTGTAGTCTACAGAACTAATTGTAAAATCACAGCCTAATCCTGAATCAGCTATTAAAACCTGCACCAGCTGTTTTTGGTCCAGTCATTGTCACCACCTGCTCCTTCTTCCCCTTCTACTCCAGCTGTCATCCCAGAGGCTTATACCTGGGCAGCTTTCCTGTTTGTGTTTTCATGAATCTGGAAATACGCTCTTACAGGCAGATAAAACAGCACTGAGGTAAAGACTTCATAGGCATTTCACTCTTAGTGGATACCAGAAAGCTCATAGAAAGTGTGATGCAAACAAACTGGAATCAGAGTTTGTGTTTCCTTTGATGTTTGGTTGGTCTGGCTTAAGACACAAATCCAAAAGGAAAACAAGCTTCTTAAGATTGATTTTCACTGAACTGTGCTTTAATTAATCTAACTTTCTACTTTGGTTTCCAGCATGACAATTACCAGAATGAGAGCTTTGGTATCCTTCTCCTGGGAGATGATTAGCTTCATTATTTAAAAAATCAGATGAAATCTGGGACTAACAAATCTTAATTTCATACTGAATTATAACACCATGTCCAGTTTTAGACACCACACTTGAGGAAAGAAGGCAGTCAACTGGAAATGGTCCAAAGGAGAGTGACAAAAAAGACAGACATGTAGAAATTGTCACCTAAAAGAGAAAAAAAGATATAAATTATGTTCATTTAGTGTGACAGAAAAGATAGAACGAAGACACTGTAATACAAGAGGTTGCTTCAAGGAGGAAAAGAACAATCTAGCCTCTGTTTGATAGAACAAGAAGTAATAGGCTAAATTACAGCAGGGAAGATTTATTTTTAAAATTACAGAAAACTTTAATGGTGAGGATAGGGAATAGATTGCTTGGCAAGCCTTTGGAGTTTCCATCTCAATTGGAGATGTGTAAAGATCAGAGTACTTGAAAAACTGCTTCCTGCAGGCAAGACGATGTATTAGGTGTCATTTGGAGATCCCTTCTAGTTCTTCTGTATATTTTATTCTTGTAGTAAAACTGTAGTTTAAAAGATAGGATTCATGTACACTTCTTACACTATCTTCTTTGTGTCTTCAAACAGTGATAAAACCCTTCTGTAGAAAGGAGAATAAACAATGTTGTTATTCCAGTGATCTTGTAATGAAAAATGGAAATACATCTTGGAACAAAGTATTTTTTGATATACCTTCATTTAGATAATTGCACAGAAGTACTTGGAATGTTGGTTGTAATGGGGAAAAAAACAGATAACGTGATAAAATTCATTTGTTTAAAATTACTTTTTCAGCACCTGTTGCTGTTGTACTGAATGATATCACTGTAGATCACTCATGTGGAAACTTCAGAAATCAATTGAATGCCCTAATTGCATTCCGAATGCTAAATATCATTTTAGATTTTAATTTTATCATTCCTCTTATTTTAAAAATTTCATTTGACTGGAAATAGTAGAAGTAGCACTTCAGATCTCAAGAATTGTACATAACATGCCAAATCCATTAAAAATCTAAAAGGATGAAGTCTAGACACTTCAGAGATAACTTTAAAAGTCCTTATTACTGTATTTGCAGTTAAGTCTTCCAATATAAAATAGTTGGGCCATGGCAGCTGGCTGATGACTGATGTAAATCACGATTCCCAAACACATACTCCTGACACAAAGTTTAGAATTGATTTATTTGTTTAATTCTGGTAATTCTTTTGTTTTCAGATTGTAACTTGAATGCAGTTTCTTTATGTTGCTTGTAATATGACTGGGACAGAACACTTCTACTGCAAAATGTCACAGAAATTTGACTTGACTGTTCTGTTTCTTTCCCCTTCATCTGCTTGGACCTCAGCAGATCTTGGTCCTGAGGAAGGACTCCATCAGCCATCAGGGCTGAGCAACAAACTGCGGTTGGCGCCACTGGAACCATGCTCATCTTGGTCTTGGGTCCTGGCTCATGGGAAACACTGTGTGTCCTTCCTTGGGTTTTTCAGGTGTAGACCCTGGGAGACCACTGTCCCTACAGTTTCCAGATTTATGGAACTGAATATGGCTGACTGGACCCTTCACCTCACCCAGGCTTACAACAAACCTTGTTCGTCCCTTCATCTTTCTCATTGGAGACAAGGGGAGCAGATATGTACCATTAATTTTTTTATTCGTCTTTGAAATAACTATGTTTGGTCCTGTGATATGTGAATTTAGGTGACTTTGCAAGCTGCAACAGTAGAAATTGATGCACTGTGAAGGTGTAGGCACTTAACACAATGAACATGGAAATGAGACAAAGTTTTGGAGGCTTTACGAGAGTGTAAATGTCCAAGTCTAGACTTGGACATCCATGCTCCTGCATACATACATGCCATGTTAGATTTCAGCATAGGGTAGAGGTATCTGAAGTTAGCTTTAAATAAAATTGGTCAGTTATTAGAAGGGATCTGGCCTCCATAACAAGCCACTCTGTCCATAGAAGTTACTGGCAAGATGCTCTGCATTCTCAAAATTGTGGAGCTTCTACTTTTTGGAGTCAATTGCCAAAAGCAAGATCAATAGGACCTTGCCACTGGTATTTTTCAGATTGTTACTCACAGCAAATTCCTGGAACATATTAAAACACTGAGTGTTAGCAAGGCAAAAACTCATTGTTATTCTTAAGAAAAGATAAGCAGTGACCCAGCCCACTGAAAACTGCAACTTGTTGATGTACCTAAATTTTCCATGGCTGTAGCTCTTGTGAAGGTGTCCATATGAAAAACACATTAAAATGAAAATAAGTTTGATAAACAATCGAACCATCATTTTTTTTAAATCTGAGCAGCTTGAAAGGAAATTGTTGCAAGAAGCAAAAATCTTCACAAATTTTTGTTATATTTTTAAAATCAGTACCTCTATTCAGGGCATTCATGCTCTCTAATGGAGCTCAGGCACATGTTCTAAGTGGCTTTACAGGTACATTTCCTTACATTCAATAGACACAATAGATTTTAAACAGTTTCATAGTAACAGATGGTTCATTATGACCATTATCCTAGATAAGTGAGTATCAGTTTGGCACATCCTTGATGGTCCATAGTGGTCTGTGGGTAAAAAATTCTTTCTCTTCATCTGAGTACCTTCCTGAGAGGTACTTTTTCAGTTTTGATTTTGGTGCTGTTTTTTCCCCCTAGATTTTGTTTTACAAAGCAGGTTCATGTGAATTTTTGCATTCAGGAAAAAGAAATTACCCGAGAGCTTTGTGGTAAGAACATTTACCACAAAAAAAATTTGTTTCTCTGGAATGTCATACCCATAGTATATCCTGTCAGGTAATCAGAAATTTTAAACTTGGAATATATACCTTGACAGATATTCCTAAATAGCAGAGATTTTTAGGTTGTTGTTGCTATACCCATTGAAATTTAGAAACGCAGTTTCATTTGCTGGTTTTATTATTAAATCCCTCTCTGCTGCTGGGACATATCATAGCTCATCTGTGAGACAAAATACTATTAATGGCATGGTAGAGGAGGAACCCAATGATGATGGAGCTGACACAAAGCCTTGGGAAGAGCAGACCCCAAGTGTTCTGGGAAGTACAGAGCTGGGTCATAAGGATCAGAGCTGGGCTGCTGTGTTCCCCAGAGCCACAGATGTCTTGGGACCAGACCGGTTGTGTCAGCAGAGGCTTCTGATGCAGTCATGGTGCTTGCTGTTGGAGGAAGACAGTACATCTTGGAGGGAAGGACAACACCTCTCAGAGTGGTCTAAGTTTGGCATAAGTAGTTCACACCCCCTGGTTTTGAGAGCATTGTGTCAGCGTGGTGTGTAATCCAGGGCTCATGATTTACTTTCCCCACACGTGTGCCTTTGGTGATGTAGCTGTGCAGGAAGACTTTTGCAGCACACATATGGGCTTATTCCCATTCCTGAGATTCAGCAAGGGTTTACTATTTAGTAACAGAAACCCATGTTTTAAAAATAGTTCTTTAATATACTGTGGCACCCTACATAATATTTCAGACTGATTCTATGATGATGCATATTTGCATGAACCGTAATGAGACTTACAAAAGTAAGTGACAATTTTAGAGAAAATTGGATTAAGTGGCTTAATTCTCCATAATAAAGGTTTGAGTATGAGACTAGTAGCTCTTAGATTGAATGTTTGCACTGTCACCAATATATTTGTATAGCAGTGACTCCTAGAAGTATGAAACAAGTTTTAAAAGCCGGCGTTTACCTTTCCCAAAAGTTGTATTTGGGTTGTATTTCACTGTGTGTTGTGATGGTACCTTGTACTCCTCAGAGCCAGTGGCCTCTGTGCAGACATCTGTAAGACACCTGTAATGATCTGTATTGGTGCAGTTCTTCTTCCCAGTGGTGGGGCAATACAATACCAAACCTAGTCTTGGTATTGTATTGCCCCACAATACAATACACATAATGCATGGGACAGGCAGAAGGATGTTTGATTCTCCATTATCTGCCTTATATGCAGTCTTCACAGAAAAAAACATGAAAGGGTGGTTTTGGATTCTGGTCTGTTATTCCCCATGTCTGTGGTCACAATGCCTTCCCACCTCCCCCAGTAATATTCAGAACTTCAGAAATATTACAAAGTTTGTGGATTTCAAATTGTCCTCCAATCTGCGGTTTGTTTTCCACATAGCTCTGGGGAAATCTGCATTAGACAGAGCAGATAATTTATGGACGGTGGAACTGGTGAGTCCCAGACCCTTTAAACCACATTTTGAAGCTCGCTCTTATCTCACAGACATTTCTCAGAACCACATAATGGTTGGGGTTGGAAAGTACCTCTTGAGATCTCTAGTCCGACCCTCCTGCTAGAGCAGGTTCACCTGGAGCAGGTTGCACAGAATTGTGTCTAGGCAGGTTTTGTATATTTCCTTGGAAGGAGACTCCACAAACTCTCTGAAAAGTCTGTTCAGTTGCTGTGTCACCCTCACAGTAAAGACATTTTTCCTCAAATTCAGATAGAACTTACTGTGTTTCAGTTTGTGTCTGTCGCTCCTTGTTCCCATTATTGGGCACCACTGAACTGAGTCTGGCACCATCCTCTTGACACCTGCCCTGAAAATAGTTATGTGCATTGTTCAGATCCCCTCTCAGTTGTCTCTTCTTCAAGCTAACCAGGCCCAGCTCTCTCAGCCTATCTTCATAAGAGGATAGCATCACTCTTGGATGATGCCCCATTTCCCTTTTCACCTTTATAGCCCTCTGCTGGACCCTCTCTAGTAGTTCCTTGTCATTCTGTTATCCTTGTCATTCTTGGTTTGACATCAAGCATCTTCTTGCATGTAGGTTTATCTACTTGTTTGGGGATGCGTGTGTGTGTGTGTGTGTCCATGTGTGGCTCAGATTAATAATTTTTTCTTGTTTCTACTTGGTCACCATCCACACCTGTTCATACCACACACCAGGTTTTGATAGTGGCCACCATGTAGATGAAAACGAGCTGGGGATTTAAGGAGCCTGCCTGTACTAGACACTTTTTTGGCTGTTGTGGGATAATCAGGGATTGTCTTGGTCTAGCAAAAGATATTTGTTAGATGAAAAAAAGACAGTAAAACCTTCTAAAAGATAATGTGTTGGAATTATGTGACTGTAGAGGATCATGAGAATGCTTTGGTCATAAACAGTAAGGAACTTTTAATGAGATGTTTTTGAAGTTGGGCAGTTTGGACTACAATTTTATTACCCTTAGTGAAGCCATTGTGTTTTTAAAATAATTTAATAAATTTATTGTGACCATAACACATTACTAAAATATAATTATGTAAAAATAAATGAATTTATGTTGGACTGATGAAATAAGATATTCTAGAAGAGCAGTGGAATACACAGGGATATAAGCAAAATAGTTTCACTTTTAGTATGCTTAAGAAATAATTCTTCAGACTTTTTCCCAAGATGACACCTTTGCTTTCTTTGGATCAACTTGTCCTGTCAGTGTAAAGATGCTGTGTCTTTAAACCATTTTTGGTGTTCTGGTTTAGGAATGGCATTTTCCAGGTTAGTGTTCCCACTGAAACACTCTAAACCATGTGCCAGTCGTTCATTTTTTTTCCCCTCTCCCTCCCCTGTGTTGGGATGGAGTGGAGAATTGGCAGCACAAAAGGTAAACATCACAGATTAAGATAAGAACAATTTACTGGAAACAGCAATGAAATTAAAAAAAAACCCACCCCTAAACAAACTGTAACAGTAACAATATCAAATGTGAACTCTCACCACAGGGAACCCCAACCACACCCAACCACTCCCTCCACCACACTATGTGACCCAGAAGGAACCCGTTTCCCTGCCCTTGGGAATCATGTGGGGTGGTACAGAATAACCTCTGGGTCCTGCCCATGTCCCTCTTGGTTGCTGCAACAACTAGCCCTGTCCCTTGCCACAACCAGGACAAATGGGGATGAGAAACCTCTTGCAATGCCCTACTTCCAGTCTACTTCTGGAGTTATTTTTAGTGAGCAGAGATACATGCGACTAGCAAATGTATCAAGTGTCCATTAAACTTCAGAAAATTTCAGTTGGATCTGGTGGTCAAAAGTCTTTAACATCTCTATGACTTCCACTGTTGTTCTAGATTTGGTTGAAATTGTCCAAGAGGTTGAAAAATTACCAGGGAAATTGGGGTAATAGTTGAGTGAATGGATGATGCACCTGTGTAAGCTTCATTTCCTTAGGACATTATACAACAAAACGAAAAATCTGCTGGATGGGGACAACTTCAATATTTAGCAGTGTAGATGTTTTGTTTCAGTTGTTAATCTTAGTGTTAGTTTGTGGAGAGAAGTTGAGTTTGCTTAACAGGAAATATAACTAATCAGTCTTCATCATGCTTGGCTTTTTCTTTGGAAAACAAATAAGAGTTAAGCTGAAAATGTTCTATCTCTAGTTATCTGTACTTAGCATTTCTGATCAGAACATCTAGTTCTTTCTTCTCTCTTTCTTTTTAAAATTATGTTTTTATTTCAACCACTTTCTACCAGCAGGCAAAGCTGCTGTTACACTGTACCCAGCTGTGAAATCAATATGATTTTCATTACAAAGATAACAGAAACTCTCTTAGAAAGACTGTGAATTGCCAAAGGTCAAATAACAGTCAGGGGCACAGCTTAGAATTTAGATGCACTAATTAAAAAATCCTGTGGTATAAATATATTAATGAAATGCACCCTGAGAAATGTTTGCATTTAAGACGACAACAATTTTAAGATATTACATTATTTCTTTAATTACTGTAGTTCATGTAAGTCAAATGGAAATGTGATGGGTTCTTTGTCTGGTTTATGACAATTTCTTATAAAAATAGGTATTAGCTCTTGTTTCTTTTTTTAATTCACAAATATTTGAGCTTGATTATATTAGAAAGTGTAACAGGCACAGAAGACAGAACATACCTAGTAAGATTTCTGTCATATTGAACTCTAAAAATTACACATACACGAAATGAATGGGTGCATCAGTTATTTCTGTGATATATGACTTCATTAGGAACAAGAGGAAGTGCACCATCAAACTGAAAGCAGTACTTGAGTCTTTCAGCCAAAGCAGCCAGTTCTATTAAATTAAAACCAGCATTTTAAAATAAATGTTATTACTCTTCCCAAGATCATCCTTGATCTTTTCTTTTAAACCTCAATTTTTCCAGCAGTTAACTTACATTTGCCTTATTACAAATGAAAATATCAGGAAATTAATTATTTTACTACTTGTATTGGTTTGATATTCCTCTCTCACATCTCTCTATTTTTATTTAAATTCTGTCTTCCCCATGCCATGTGCTAAAACAGTAAACTCAGATTACCAATTATTGTGGGTTTTAATAGAAAATTTCCTCACCTTACAGCTGAAGGGGTTTTGCGTTACTGTGCTCCCTCTGCTGGATAGTGCCTGTTAAATTTTTTGTTCCCTGAGCTCTACTAGTATCCGTGTTCTGTAAACAAGCAATCACACTGCCTTAAAGAAAGAGGTATAAAAAGTGGGAATGCGTCATTTTGATCTCAGAGAACAGGGAAGGTGACATCTGTAGGCTAGGAAAAATCCTATTGTCGGGCAGCTCAAAAAGCCTTCAGCAGACATTTGAGGAATAATAATTTACCATCTCTTGAGCAAAACCAGATGGACACTAAATAACCTTCTTTCATTTGTATAACTTAAAGAGGGTGATGCTGCTTCTCATACTTTGGTAAGCACAACAGTATCCTCAGATGTCCCTGTAATGTTATTAGTGTCTCAGTCTTAGTGGCATGGTTCTCATAACTTGCTTCATCCTTTGGTGAATCTTACAGAGTCACTGCTGGGCCAGCATTTGCCCAGTGGAGAAAGCAAACTCTCATGCTCAGTGCCAACCCCACAGCAAGGCGGTGAGAATGCAATCCTTTCCTGTCCCCACTGCAGTGGGGCAGAAAGAAGGAAGAGCAATACTCCAGTTTTGTTTCTACAAGTGATTTTGGTCTTTGTGGCCTTTGACTTTATGGGGTGCTATGGGCGTGTTCTGCTGCTCACCTTTCTCCCACTTCTGTCACACAGTGAACCTGGCTTTGTCTGTCCTTCTTTCCTTCCTGCTTTCCTTCCTTCCTTCCTGCCTGCCTGTCTCCCTCCTTTCCTTCCTTTCTTCCTTCCTTCTCAGGGAGATGTGGCTTGGGTGGGCACCCCCAACATAAGTGATTCAATGTCACAGTGCTCTCTCCGTTGACCCTGGAACCTCCTGACAGTCCACCTCCCCTGGCCCCCAGGGACCACCCAGGCTTCCCCAGGGAGCACTGCCCAGATCAGGCAGCCCCTGTGTTTCACAGCCTCCCAGCACTTTTCTCTGTGCTGGCTGACCCAATTGGTTCTATGGAAAGGAGACGGAAACTTAACATCCAATTCAGTTGCAGGTGGATTTTCTCCATCTAAGCTGCTTCTTCGCAGATCTTGAGCCATGTTTTTTCCAAGTAAGCTGGATACTGTTGCAGTTTCCTTCAAATTTAATGTAACATTATAAATGCCACTGCGTATTAGTAACAACAGGCCAGAATTTTCTTTTGGACTTGGCATGGCTGCCCTTACAGATTAGTCCATATCTTTCCCATTTTTAAAAATAGATCAGGCTGGTAGCCTATTCATGAAAATAAATAGAAAATTGCCAGTTGTTAGGAAACAAGAATTTGGCAACAAATTATTTTGTTTAATTTACCATTTATTTAATTTACCATTGTTATATAATGGAAACTTAAATTAAATACAGTTATTTACCATTAATATTTTTTTAATTTAGCATTGTTATATAATGGTAACAATTTGACCCCTGGAAGAGTCAGCTAAGAGACTTGCTTTGGGAAAAGGCGTTATGGACAGATTCTACATAAGAATTCTTTTCTAAGGGCAGTTTTGAATTTCAGTATCTGGATATATAAATTAATATTCCAGGTCTTTAAAGCTCCCAAACAGTCCTACAGTGAAGTAGTCAATGTAGTTATTTTCTTTTATTTTCACTAATAAATAAAAACAACATCCATCTACATGTACACTTTTTTTTTACAAAAGAAGGAGCTTTTTATGACCATTTTTAAAAGGAAAAAAACTGGTTAGAAGAATAAATTTCCAATGCCCAAAACCATCAGTTCTTCCTGTTTAGAAGCAAAGACAGTTGCTTGGTATTTTCTTCTTTTGCTAAATAAAAGGTTTTGCTGTTGAATAAATATTTTTCCTTTATTTAGCAAGGTCTAAATAAAACCAGCATTACTACTTGCAGAACAGCTTGTCCTAGGGTCAATTGATGACAGTTTTGCTGGTGGTGGGGCTGGGCTGAGGACGCTGGGGAGGACTTGTGAAAAAGGGACCCTTTTATGCAGGGGCTTCCAGGATGAGGTTGGAAATGTTTTGCCTCAGATGTCCATTGAGTTATAGCAACTAAAGCACTTGAGAGTGCTTGTCTCAGCAAGAGCAACACCATATGCTTTGGGAACATTCCCAAGCAGAATATTATCCTCCTAGTGCCACAGCAAGCTCATTAATACCCTAGTTACCCATGCAGCAGGACTAATCCCCCAGCCCCTGAAGTCAGTGAGGAGATTCAAGTTGTCTTTAGGATGCTTGAATAAAACCTTAGACAGAGTTTGCATAATTTAAGTCACACCACAGGAATTATTTTCAAAAGTTTTAAATGCTTGTTTATTTGCCAGTTTCTTTATTCCAAGCTACTTGTTTTCCCCCATCTTATGAGGAGCAGTAATGTGAACTGGAAAAAGGAATATGTTTTTAAAGGCTTTGTGTACATTTCTGCTATTTTCCTAAGTTTTACCAGAGAAGGACTAGAATAAGCTTGCATTGGAATTTCATATAATACAAACTCAAATGCAAATACATGTGTTGAACAGGTTTTTTCTCCAAATATGTGACCAATTCATGGGAAGAACTGTGGAAATTTCATAGTTATAGATAAAGAAAGTTCCAGTTTAAGTTGTTGTAGTCCTCAGTCAATTCCAGTCATTCTTTATTGCTCTCTGGCCACACAATAATAGAAAAATAAACTTTTGCAAAGTATCTTTTTATATGTAAGAGAAGAATAATTGGTATTTGCCAAAAAGAATCCCTCTTCAGGTCCTAATATTTTTCCAGACTAAGTTTCTTCATATGTTGGAAAATTTTCACGCCTGTGCATTTTAACAGCAGCTTTGAATTTTTTTATTGTGAAAAAAAGATAATTAGATATGTGGGAAATGAGAAAGAATGAATGTACAAGCTGTACAGACAAAAGATACTATTTCACGTAAGTATATTTATGGTAGTGGGAGGGAAACTTAGGTCAAACAAGAAGACTGGAGAGGATCTACTCCAGATTCCACTGATGTGATAACAACTGCTGTTACAGTACCCAGCTTTTTGAATTAAATATTGATAGAAATAAGTGAATAAAAGTCTGAGTAAACTGAAATGTGTGTTCTGTCTTTGTAAAGTGCTTTTTTTTCAGCATCTGGAGTACCAGAATCAACACCATTTTATACATTTAATAGTACTAAATAAGGACATCAGCTGACAGGAAATAAGAAAGTTCCTATGGCAACTAAAAATAAGCACAGGAGGAAAAATTCATCAAATGCTGTCAGCAGACAGCATAAAAGATGCCTGCATGTCAATAATAAAATACAAGCAGAATTAAATCCTACTTGCAAACATACACATTTTAATCACTTTTTTTTTTTTTTTTTTTTTTTTTTTTTTTTTTTTTTTTTTTTCCGAATAGGACTGTGATACCTTGGTGACAGAGTCTATTTACCAACATCTCAGATTGGTTTGCTGGCATAGGATCCTGGTTTTAAAGCCTACAAAACACAGGGATAGAGCCTTGCATCTTCAGGAGAGCAGCTGTATCCCCTCAGATTTGGACATTGATTTAAGAAAGCCTTTGGGTGCTTTAAGTCTCGTGCACCTCTGGCACTTTCTCTCCATGTCACTCTTTGGTTCCTGCATAAAAACCGTTTGAGAACAATTTTGAGTAGAAGCAGAATGTCTGATAGAGCTTTGCCTTGTGAAAGAAATAGATTTGTACACACTGTGTGCAAATGCAATTACAAATGTACTTACATTGATTTAAAGTTGCACCAAACTTGAGAAGCTGTAGATGATAAAATCCCTGGTGGAGGGACAACTTGCGTGTGCAGCTGCACTGCTGAGGCCATGTGCAAGATGCTCCTTTCATCTCAGTGGGAGAACTAGTTTTAAGGACAGTTTAACTCTTGAAATTCCTGAGATATCTGTTTTTCCTTCCTATCTGATCTTCCTATCTTCATTCTCTCATAAAAAACAAAACCAAACTCCCTCCCACTGCTACCAGACGTGTGCATGGCAGAGAATGCTGCATCGCTTCCTTTTTGCTGTCTGAAGTTGTTGCTGCCCTTGCAGACACATCCAGGCTCCCTCTTCTGATGCACAGATGTGGTTTTTGTAGTAGACCTCTTCTGCTGAGCAGCATAGGGCCCTGCCAGAATGACTCTGTTTAGCATGGCTTGTGGGGTTGACAAACCCATTATCAGTTTCTTGGCTAGCTCAGGAAACTTGGTTTCTGAGAGAGAATATTCTGCCCTGAAGGTAGCAATGGGATTGTATTCCTCCCCCATTATTTCTACCCTGTTAAGTGATAAAAATGTGAGACAATGCCAAAGCAAGACCAAAAGTAAGAACTGGGAGAAATGTGGTCAGACAGCCTTAATGCAAATAAAGATTCTTATATTTACTCAGGACTTCCATAATTTCTGGCTTTTTATATGTCTGTTCTGATTGCTGACCCAAATTTTGAATTCAGTACTCAAATTGTAAAAGGAATTCCATTGTGCCAAAGACAACTTCATTTTCAGCTTTAGTATTATACTACTCAGAGAATCTTCTGGGGCAAGAAGCCCACTCCTCACCTATGGTGAGCAGCTATGTCATATAATGGCTTCCACAAAACCAATTTGGGTGTGTTGCTATATATACATTTTTATATGCTTCCCAATCCTGTTGTTCCATGCTTATATGATAGTGTATGTCAGTTGTAAGCCATCATTATGTGACTCAGGCTGCAAGTCGGCACATGTAACCACAGGCATGTGGAGTATGAATAGATAGCAGGCAGTGATACTATTCTAGCTTGCTCTGCAGATTGGGTATGTACAGGCTGCTGTGAACAATACCCAGCCCTCTGTGGACTGTACTTGCACTGCCTGCATGTCACCACATGCACAACTCCAGAGAAATTTAGGAACAGATCATTAAGTACTTCATAAACAAAACATTAGAAACTAGGTGATAGAGTCACTCAAAGGGAATCACCTCAAACTGGCTGACAAGAACAAGCATAAACATGTTGTGTTTTGCTCTGACATAATTAGCACAGCAGAGAAATTAGCTGTCTTCTGATTGAGTAAAGATGGATACTACACATAAATACTCCAGCAAACAAAATGCTTCTGAAATTATCTGAACCACGATGTCACTGTAAAGGGAAATTGCACATTATCTTGTAGCAGAAATTCAAGGGATGGCAGCTGAGTGTTGGCAATTACCTCTAGATTCATAACAAACTCATTGTTATTCATGTCGTGGCTACCGGGGCAGAGCAGCCTGTGTCCGTGGGAGCTGCAGGCCTTGTGATAGGAAACATTTGGTTTCTGAGCCACCCGTTCCTAGTAGCAGTGTCAGGCAGGTACAGCCTGAAGCAGGAGGCAAGGCACAACCTGTTCTGTCCTTCCCTCCTGTTTGTGAGTACACTATGCTCTTCAACAGCTAGAGGAACTTACTGACCACTTCCCTGGTGCTGCTACAGAGCTGGGTAATTGCAGTGATTACAGTGATCAGATTACAATACAGTTTTTCCTACTGTGCTTGTGAAATGCTGCAGCTCGTCTCACCTTTTATTCATGGCAGATGGTAGATTTGCTGAGTGTATGAATGGGTGCTGCAGGACTAATCCTCTTTCCCCCACCTCAGCTAGGTTATATTCTTCACCTTGTGTGTACTAGCAGGGCAGTAAAACAGGCAGTATGTCTACTTTGTGCTAGTCAGACTTGACATTTAGTTTATCCTTTCATGTTCAACAGCTCTCTGCTGAGTTGAAATAACAGCAACCAACGACAAGCAAGAAGAGCATCAGCGACCTCATAATTTTTGTTCCTTAGGTGAACAGATACTCCTGATTGGGTGAATCTAAAGACAAGTATTAAGAAAGAAATAGAAGAAACTAAACATAGCCTGAATATTTGCATCAAACAAGCTTTAAATTAAAAAGTTTAGATTGGGTTTTGTTTTGGTTTCTGGGTTTTTTAAATACATTTTTGAGGTAGAAAATGTCAATGTATTTCTTACAAAATTAATTTAGTTGTAACACAGAATGAACTAAGGTGTTGTACTTATACCTGTAAGACCTATACTAAAGGCTGCTTCTAGTGGCTCAGAACATGATTGCTGAAATGCTGACTGCTCAAAATGCCAATATTTATGGAGGTTTAGGTCTTAAAAGTATCTACAAAGCCCAAAAACCAGTTTTCATATGAAAAACCCTCTTCAAACAAATGAAGTGCTGAAAGAATTTCAGAAGTCTTTTTTGTGGAAGGGCTAGATGAAATGTCTTTCCTCTCTGCTGTGACATTTGTCATCTTTTGCTCTAATAATGTCCACCTCACTGGACCTGGTGGACTTCTTGATAACATAAGTATTTGGCTTACTTACGCTGATGCAAAAGTTTCTGTTCTAGCAACAGCAACAACTCTTCTGACAAGTGCAGTCAGATTGGTCTATCCAGCACTGGCCACTGTGTAGCCCAGAAGATGAGAGGGAGCCTGCATTGTTTATCACTATTTCAGCAAAGTCCATTGTTGAAAATGTGTCTGGTGTCAGTCGGGGAAAGGAGAGGCACTCACACGGGCTCTGAAGTTCAGGTAACTCCTGCTGACCAAGAATGTGAACAAACTCCTAAAAGAAAAGCACTTTTCAGCTGGAAAGAAGTGAAAATGGGAGCATGGAAAGGAGAAAACGGCAATGCCTTTGCAATATTAATGTGTATTGTAATGGATTTTTCCTTTATAGAGTTACTCTTGTTCTGAGAACTTCATACTAACAGATCTCATTTGTGGTTCACTTGCAGATTATGAATGGCAATTCTCTTTGTTTCATTGATAAAAAATGTCAGCAATTTTTTATATAATAAAGTTAAGCTTGTTGTTTGCAGATAGTGTACTTGGAATAAAACATTTTATAGTGCCTTTGTGAGCACTTGGAACAAAGACTTCTGATATAAAATTGGACAGCCTACATACAAGAAATCAGTCTGTGTTGGTATGGGAGATTGCTCAGAAACAGAAGGAAATTCTGAAATTGCTGGGTCAAATATTGCCTTGGCATAGTCCTATTCTGTTGGAATTAACTTTTCTCATTAAAAACAAATGTAAAATTTGCTTGTAACTGTTTTTCAGCTAATTTAGATAAGGATCTTTCGTGTGCTTATTTCTAAGAAAGGTAAAACACTTTTGGCTACTACTGAAATGAAAGTTAAAGTTGTTTAGTACCTCACAGGACAGAGCTAAGAGTAATCAGGGGTGATTGCACAGTCCTGGGACCTCAGGCAATGAAGTAATGTCATCTACTTAGTGACCTGCTATACTTGATAAATATATCTGTCCCACGGGAAAATCACTGCATATATTTAACCTGAGAATAATCAAAAATATTTTATTTTATTAGTAAATTAAAACCAGGAATCATTGCATCTTCAAAACTGACAGTACTTTTCTTTTTGAATACACAGATTTTTCCTTGTTCAACATGTTTCTTTTTCTTCACCAAGCATAATTTGGAAGAGTTAAAATATATGACTGATGTATTAAAATCAATCATGCTAGAAAATGCAATATTCAAAAAGTTCTCCAGATATTCTGGAAAAAAATCTAAGTGATAGCAAAATGTAGTGCAATGATTAGTACTCATTTGCCATATTGAAGGCAGAAATATTTGGCAGTTTAATTTTACTCATGATTATAAATGGCTCTTGACTTCAGTGGAAAGTCCAGCTATATCACAGCTTTTGAGATAACCAGGTTATCTTGCACATGCAGCTTAAAACGCATGTAGCAGAAGGGCATGTGACGTGCATAAGTCACTGTCCCGAGCAGTGCAGCACATATCATTTGCATCTCACAGAACATATTTGTCATTTTATGCTAATATATGGTAAGGAAAATTT
Source organism: Cettia cetti (assembly GCA_013401135.1). Classification (NCBI taxonomy): domain Eukaryota; kingdom Metazoa; phylum Chordata; class Aves; order Passeriformes; family Sylviidae; genus Cettia; species Cettia cetti. The sequence goes on along the minus strand of VZUI01066428.1, from coordinate 39,800 downwards.
TCCAAGACTTATAGCAGGAGTGTTTGAAATCTTCTTATTGTAAGTCACTGGATTAATTTATTAAGCATGGGCTCCAAATCCGTGTTCCAAGTTCAGGCCCTTCAAGGGTAGGCACACATGGGTGATGAGTGCCTGGGAATCTCTTGATTACAAAGGACACAGGACAGAGGGGAAGCTGCCAGAAACCTCCATTTTGTTAAAGGCTGTGATGGTAAGAGGGATGAAAACCTTTGGGGCTTGTATCCATAATCAGCTACTGATGGTTTGAGCTGAGGAATGGGAGCTCCAAGGGTGCTAGCTTCCCCAGTGAGAGGCATGAACTGGAGGAAAGGAGCTGGGAAGCCCTTAGCTCCTATTAGCAGTCTGGTCCCTCAGATGGCACAGAGTCCTTGGACTGCCCCTGCACTGCTAAATGAAGTGAGACCACAGAAGGTGCTTGACCTTTTGACTACTGGGCGTAGGCTGCCCATGTCCACCCTACACACTTGGCTCTACATCTCTTCCAGCTGCCCAGTGGCATTCCCATGACCCCAGCTCAACTGCTGCTGTCTGAAGTGATGCTGTTGCTTTGCTGTGAAGCTGAAATTTGCACCTTGGGTTCCCAAGGCCATGGCATGGTACAGGCAGGCTGTCCAAGGGTGGCCAGTCTTCTGGGACAGTAGTGGAGGTCATGGCTGGTGGAGGTAGTGCTGGGGGATATTGTAAACATTAAAAAGTATGGGTGACCTCCAGCCTGGAAACTTGGTCCTCTTATTTATCAGGTCAGAGACTCCAAACCAAGTCTTAGGTTTGGCCTGAGTTTTTTTTTTCAGCTGTCACCTTGTGTTCATGGAAAACCTGCTGTTAAAGAGGACTGCTTTGTGAAATTGCATCAAAGATAGATTTTTACTGTTTGTCATTGGATTGTATTTCAGTCCTAAATCACATCAGCTCCAGAAAGATATCAGGAAAAATGGAAAACATGTTGCTGCTGTCATCCCAAGTTTTGTTCGCAGTTCTTTTTATAAAAGCTCTGATTCTGCAAGAATTTTGAAGTTGATCTTGTTCTTGTCTGTGTTATGTTTCAGGAATATATTGTTAGGTACTAAATCAGATCTTGGTTTTACATGTAGTATGTTTATGTGTTGTAAAATCATCTGGTCTAAAGGGTGCCTCCTAGAGAAGCATTTCAGCACTTCAAACCACAAGATTTTAATTTTCACTGTATCCATTCTGCATTTTGTTACTATTTGCGTGTGTTAACATTATGTATTTTAAAAAAAATTAAAAGGACACAAAGTTTAGAAAATAAAACTGTAAAACATGATTCTGTTTCTTTCTGAACAGTGATCTGTTCAATTTTAACTAGCTTGCTTTGGAATTATGCACTGTGATCAGTCTTTAATTAAAAGAACACACTTTTTTTGTTGTTTTTTTTTTTCTGGGATTTTTTGGTGTTTTTTTGTTTTGTCAGTGAACCTCTTCTACTGGAACTCTTTAAAGTCAGTCACCTAGCATGGAAGCATGTTTCATATAGATCGACCATTAATGAATTCAGAATTTGATTTCACTCTTGTCTTCAAGGAGTATCCAATGCTGATTCATTTCATATTGTGCAAGACTGACATAATGCAGAATTATTTGTTTCCTTACAACCATTTCTTTCATGTTCATCATTATGTACTCAGCTGTTTCGCAGGCAGTAATGAACTTCTTGCCATACTTGTTTGCTGCAATGAAGAGTATTATTAGTCCCATTTTTCATATAATAAGCTGAAGCAGACAAATATGAATAATAACTTTAAGTACAAATTTTGGACACTGAGCAAGACAGCTATTCTTCAGATTTTATTAGTTCACAGTACAGCCCTCCCCGGTGTCAGGTGTGGGTGTGAGAACCCCACGCTTCTGCAAGACCACCAGTCTTTTGCTCAAGCTGATGTGCAGCTTAGGGGCTGAGGAAGGATGCTTTGGGGAATGACTTTGTGAGATTAGCTAACTCTAAAGTCTAGAAAGAAGACTTTCCCTTATGCCTTTCCCTTACCAACCACAGGGAATCATCCCATTGATGCAACCACCTTGTGTAACCTACACTTTAGTTTGATGTCTGTCTTTTGGCACAGCACAGATGGGAAAGGCAATTGTAGAGACAGTCTGGGCTTAGCCTCCTTTATCCTGGGGTCAGAAAAAAATTAGGCTTAGCATGGACAGAATCCTTGGAAATACTATTTATCAACTGCTGCTAAGCATATGCAACCAGATATTTTCTCAATTATTTATAACTTAGCAATATTTGCGCATTATACCCATCATACACATAGATGCACAACAAAAGACTTACCCATCACACAAAGACTATTTAATGCCAAATTTCTCTTCCTTGCCTCAAGACATCATACTGCCAGAAATTATTTACTAAACTGTTGAAATAATCACTGATAAATAGCATGATTGGCAAATAATATATTTTCTGCTGCTTTTATTATTGAAAACAACTGGACAATTTATGCTAACACTCTTGGAAATCAGACATGGAACATTTCAGCCCCAACAGTTAAATTCTGGAAGAGTTTTTAATGACTGAAATGAAGGGTTTCTAATGGGAAGAGCTTGGCAGCAATAACTACAAAGAGCCTTCACCATTCAGTCTCCAATTACTTCTCCCAAATTGTGAGTTGCAAATCACCTCTGCCCCCAATTCTTGCCAGAGTTACAGTCCCTGGTAAGAAGGGAATCCAGAAGTTTTAATTTTTTTACTGGGATTGTGGGGGTAGAGAGGTTGAGTAGCTCTAGTATATAATATTTATATGAGGACCCCACTGCTAAAAGCATATACAGAAGTATTTGAGGACAAATTAAGAAACAGAAATTATTTGTATGTACAAGGCCTGTAATGAAATTTTAAAGTTTATTAATCTTTCTGGAATGAGTAGGAATAATGTTATCTGTTATTTGCATAGTTGATGACTTCCAGCTGTAGAATCAGTGTGTTTACAGTTTTGGTTTGATTTTAGTCATATGAGTTTCATGTGAGAAAGACACAGACTTATGTTAACATGAGTCTTGCCACAAATAAAAAATACAGTGTGTACTTGTTAGGACAAATAAGTATAAACAGCATATACAAAAGAGTATGTATGATTGTGATACAAATGTTTATTTATTTATTTATTTTTATTTTGCTCATAGAAATACCAAGTGCAACAATCCATTACTTTTTAAATAAGTTTATCACTCTGGTAGCCTGAGCTTAAAAAGAAAGCCAAAGGGCCTCACCTTTGAGGCGTTTCTTTAGCTTCAGGTAAAGGCAATACTTTGTAGAATCCACGCAGGAACTATTTTAACAGCAAGGGGATAAATGGGCTTACTTTTACATCTTTGGGAATTGTCAGTCGTTTTGTACCTGTTTATTCCACAGTCACATTCCAGTTACAACCTTCCATAAAAGTTGGAAAATACAGCATGGAAAACATTATTATGTATTGAAGTATCCATTAGAATATTTGGTGTGTGTGTTTGGGAGGGGGTGAGGGAGAGCATCAGCAAGGAAGTGTTTTTTCTTACACTTGCAAGACATGAGGCAGTAAGCTTCTTGTGACTGGAAAGTTTATGCCAGCACATTGCAGAAAACAGATTTTCACTATGAGCACAGTCATCCCCCAACTGCAGGTGTCAGGGGACAATAGAAAAGCCAGATTTTTGTGATTGATAATGCAGAATTGATGGGACATACCATAAGAGTCAACATCATGTTTTACCAGTGTGGTGGTAAAATTATTGATATTTCAGAGAATTGATATTTGAGAGTTCCTGCTAAGAAGTTCATCCTAAATAAAAGAACAGTCCTTTCAACTAGGAGCTTGCAGTCTGTTTGTTTCCCCTCCCCACTGCTAATTGAAGGTGATACAGGGTATACCTGATAATAAAGGCTCCATGTCCTTACCTTATTTACTGTGTGAGTCCTTCTTGGAGCTATGGCAGCTAGCAAGCTGCTGAAGAAGTCTGTCCTTGTTGGAGATGGATACCTGAATCTGTTAATATCACAGTGACCTTTTTTTCTCACTTCTTTTATTCTTTTTTTTAAATTCCCTGACACAGCCTGTATTAGAATTATTTCAGGCTGCAATCACTTAGCAGAGCATAGGGGAGCAGGGAGGGCGATACTGTCCACGTTATCTTACTGTGATCACAGTTAATAAAGCTCCAGTCTGACCTGTTCCAAGTTGTACTTGTGTTATTACACACTTGGATTGTCCAGATCTCCCACCCAACCTGTAGCCCCAAACTTTGATGGTAACAAGATTTTTTTATGATAGAAAAACAAGAAAGTCACTTGTATATTAAAAAGAAAAATCTGATTTGTTTTCCCGTTTTATTCTTCAGTTTTAAGTCTTTTAGAGGTCTTTGTATGGCATTTCAGTAAACTTTATCTTCAAGAATTCAAGCAGCTTTTTTAGCCCAAAGGAACAACTTTTAAAGGTACTATTTTTCTTAGCAAGACCACATCCGCTCTGAACAGAAACGTATTACTTGGAGTTTGTAGTGTAATATTGTTTCTCTGAGTCATCATAATGAATCCACATTAGTTTATTATCACTTACACTCAGCCCCAACACATTATATAAATGATGTTGGGTAGCTTGTGTATCTGAATACTAAAGTCTACCTCACTGCTTCTGTTGTCCTGTCCTGTGTTGCTTAAGATAATAATTGCTGCTGCTCCTGGACTAGTGTTGTTCTCACTATACATGTACCTATAACTACACAACATCATCTACTCAGACAGTATGGAACTGGGTATATATTAGATTTGTAGATATTATCACCTATGATTAAAATATTTATAGTCTTGAGGTACCACCCATAAACATAAGAGTTTGTGTTCATGCTTGCCAACATAAAAAAGCCATCCTTTTTTTTCTTTAAATTGAAGGTCTCAGTTTAAAATAAGTACATTTTCTTTAAAAATGCTATTTATATTCATGGCAATGACAGTCTGTTCTAAGGCAGAATTTTGCTCTCACTATTCTCAGATGTTAATGAGTTCAAAAGTGCATTTTGCCTAATAAATCTTCACATTGTGTAAGTCTTTCAGAAAAGAGGGTTTGTTTGGTGTGCTTGTGGTTTGTTGGGTTTTTTAAAAACTCTGGAGCTTTTTCTGTTTCTGCTATATTGGTTGAAGCTTTCCTGAATTACTTCCAGTGGAATTTTTAGTTGTGAGTTGCAAACACAATATTTTCTTCATTTGTGTTATTTCATCTAAAGCTGATAGACTGAGTTAAAAAGGCAGAAAAAGGAGTTTCTGTCTTAGTTTACAAACAAACTCCCAAATGGACAGGAAAAACATCAGTTGAATCTGAAAAATTAAAGAATATGTAAACATATTTGCGACAATATTCTTGCATGTATGACTGCTTTTCAGAAGTGCCTTGGCATCTTAATGGCACTGATTTTAATGGGGAAAAAGCAGCTGGCCTGCTGCAGTAATTCTGAAATCTCACAAGGTAATGAACTGCTTTATTAGGCAGCTTTATTAGGCACCTTTAGAAGTGAGGCCCATGATGACCAGAAGCAATATGTTATTTGACTTACTACAATTAGTATTTCTTTTGCTTTATAATGTAGTTTTAAATACAAAAGTTTTAAATAGTCTAAAAGCTTCGTTTTTATGAAACAGCAGTAAGGGGTCATTTACTTTACCTCTAGAAGTGATTTTAACAGGCTCTTTTTGTGTATTCTTAAAATTTTAGTTCCATCTTTCATCTGAATTCTGCTTATAAAAATCTCAAGACAAAATAATCACCAGGAAGTGTGTCCATTGTTATTGTCTGACATAAATATATATACACATACATATATATATATATATATATCTATATGGGTGTGTATGTATATATATATATATATATATATGTACAACTAGTCATCTAAATAAATGTACATGGTGCAGATCCAAAAAATGTGAACAGATTAAATATATCAAGTTTAACATAACTATAACAAAAATTGAAAATTATCGTGCCAAACAATGAAAATTAAACTTTGTGCTCTGCTCTGATGGTGCCCATAGTTGGGCTGCTGTAGAATGCAGCCCAAGCAGGTTCGTAGCCCCAGGTTGCAGCAGCAAGGCAGGACACTGCCAGTTGCATCCCCCTGGGATGTGCAGGGAGCACAGCCTGTTGTGGGGAATGGCCTGGGTGGTCTGCAGTATACACAGGCCTGTTGAAAAACAAGCCAGTTTTCACTTTTTAGCTTCAAAAGGGGCTTTCTTTTTAGTAAATCACTCAGGTTTATTTTTTAATTTTTATTCTCAATGACATCTTTTTGGGGGCACAGAAAGGTAAAAATCAAGAGATATTTACTATTCTTACAAATACTCCATGCTTATTGCTCATAAGGAGCAATTTAAAATGATAAATCATTATTCTATAAATCAGATATAGACAGACAACTTACTGGACTCCTTCCAATATACACTTAGACATGCACCAAAATATCAGAGTGTAATTACTTTCATTATGTATTCCAATTAATCTGAAAACAACTGAGTCTGTAAAGATGGCATCCTGCTAATTTTTACTCACATAAGCCCCAATACTATTTATAGAATTGGTTGTCCTCTGTTTACTTGATTAAAATATGGACTAATCAGGCACTGCTTTTCCAGAAATAGGTCTTGACTATGATAATTAGCCATCTTCTGAAATTTTCTTTATTTAGCCAAAACCCATGCATATTTTCCTTCATGGCAATACTTTAAACATCTGTTTTCTTTGGAACCAATGACTTAACTAAAAAAACCTAAACAAAAAAGCCATTTTAATATGTATCTGAAGGTATATTCTCTTGTGTGAACCCATGTTCTGATATTCCGAAGAAATTTTGTTGTTTGACCACAGTTCTTTTCCAATAAGCATAATCATTTTTTTTTATTTTGGAGATTATTTTATAATTAACTCACCTTCACCTTTGTCGTTGCTTCAATCAGGAAAAGGATATGTGGCCATTGTAGACATATAACTGTTTCTGAGCCTGTGTTATCAATGATTTAGACCTTCTTTGTCTTTCAAAAGCAATGACCTGTCTTTATTATTTGTTTCAAAACCTGCTTCCTTCTTCCCTTAAAATGGAGATCAATTTTTGCGTATTTGGAGTTCTCCATAAAGGGGAAAGAAATCACATGAATCCTAAAGTGTTGCAAGATATTAAAATGATAGCTAAGAATATACTACTAATGTAGCATATTTTAATAAAAAACCTTTAGCTCTCATAAAGGATAGGAAAGTTAAAGGAAAAAGCTTGATTGCGCTTCCATGGAAAATACGTTGTAAGTGATGGAAGAGAAGTGTACAGCAAAACCTGAGCTCCAGGACGATCAGATCAGGCCAAGAACTTTCTCCACCCTTGGGCCAGTTGAGTAGGTGAGGTACAGACATGCTGAAAGTTGGTGCAGTGTGTGGGCTCACGTCAGCCCTGCTTTGGTAGGTGGGCTCTTCCTGGACAAGTGGCACCTGCACAGACAAGATCACTGAAGACAAGGACGTCTTGCTTTGGTGTGCAGTGGCCAGTGTGCAGCAGGCCTAGAGCTCTTCTGTGGAGGGAGGAAAGATATAGCTTTTGCCTACTTCTAATCCTCCAGCTTCCCGAACACCAAATTAATTAATTATGCCTGTAATCCTCTCCTCCTCAGTCAGTTTAAGTTTTCTCTTCTGACCTTGTTCCTCCCTCTTGGCCCCTTCTTCACTGGCACCATGTTTCATTCAGTGCTTAATTACTCCACTGCACTTTGTGTTCTCTAGTTTGAAGCCCCTGTTCTTTGTTTTGTCGTATTCTGGTAATGCAAATAATCCTCTTCGTTTGAAGGTATTTGTATTCTGTGATCTTGTCTCCCCTGAGCCTTCTCTTTGGCAGACTGTGGAAACTGAGTTTTGTCTGTCTAACCTAAGTCACTAGATTCCTTTTAATGATGTTCTCTTAGTATGTTTTTTCTGTACTTTCAAGGTACTTCTGAGCTGTGGGGAGCAGAGTACACCCAAAATAAGGTCCCAGTGCCCTTACCTATATAAAGTATGTTATATTCTGTATTATTTTTGCAAAATAACAGTGTACAGCCACATCCCTGCTGAACTTTTACTGCAACTCTTCATATGAAGGTAAGTACCAAGGAAAAGGGGTATCCATTAACCTATCAACAATTTGTCGATTTGAAATCTGTGCCAAGTCTAAAATCTGTAAGTCTGTGATTCACCATACAAGGCAGTACTGAGACAATTACTGTTTAGAGACATTTTGGATGTGCCTTGTCTAACACATTGATTCTAATGAAGTTATTGTGGCTAGCATTGACTGCTTTGGAGTCTTTGTCTTTCCTAAATCTTTTCTTACAGGTGTAAAGTTGATAGAGAGTCTTGTGATTCATGGCAGTAAGGATACATTGGAAAAGAAAACAACCAGAAGTCATGAGGCTTCTTCATGTCCTGGATCCTTCCCAGTGAGGGACTGTGTAATAACTTAGAGAATGAGTTAATTGAAGAAGCTATGGAAGTACAGTGATCAGAAAATGTTTAATGGTCTCTGATGTTCAAAGGTACTGTCTGCAAGCACTAATGCCTCAGCTGGTTTTCCTCCATCATCTTCTTGTAAGTGATGGGGAATGGCTTGGGGGGTTTGCAGTATACACAGACCTGTTGAATAACAAGCCAATTTTCACTTTTTCGTTTCTTATCTGCTACTTATTTTTGACCCTGATGGTTTAATCAGTTCTATGTGGGCTGAATGTTTCATGTAGCTGGAGCTCATGGAGGGCTACAACAGCAGGTTGCAAGAGGCTCATGGTAATAACTGCCATTCAGCTCTGTGCAATCAGGTTTTATTGGAAATTGTTAGATATCTCAAATCACCAATCATTTAAAACCCCTCTTTGTCTGAGGCATCTTGCATCCACTAGTCGTGACTTCAAAAGTTAAAGAATAAAATCTGTGCCAAAAAATAAATAATTTTTTTCCCGCACATCTCATTGTTCAGTGAGTATTTCTGGAAAAATAGTAGCAAACTTAGGACAATGCTTTTTTTTAGAATACTTATTTATCTCAGTACCTCCTCTTTTTGCTTTAATTACATAAGTGATAATTGCACCCCTTGAGTACATCTTGGCTCATATCTAAACCACATCTAGAGCTGTTTTCATTTTACTATGAAAAATTGTTTGAAATGAGAGGCTACGGATGCTTTAATACCAGGACCACAAAATGAGCTATCACTAAGTCTCTATCATTTAAAAAAGCTAAGTGATGTTGAGCTTTATTAAATACCTAATATAATTTCACTGCTGCCAAGTACCATAGCCCCATTCTGTTGCATTAAAAACAAAGGAGAAAATACAAAAATAATTAGCTTTTTTGCATTCAGAAGTCTCACAGAGCCCAAATAATAACTGGTCTTGACTTGGTAGTACACAAAAGATCTACCCTGTGCCACTAGATTTCCCAAAAACCTTCTGCTACTAATAATGCTTAATGGCTTCAGTGGAACAAGAATTTTTCCCTAAGAAAGTTACTTTCTCCTGCTGTTATTGCAAAGTCCAAACCAAAGAACTTCATTAAAATTATGTTGTGCCTTCTAGCACAAATGATGATATATTTTGTAGGCTTCTCCATAAGAGGTAAGCATTATGGATGGATCTTCTCTAGCCCTTGCAGGAGCGACAACCTGGGAATCCCACAAGGGGAAGTAAGCATAGTACAATAAGTTGTGATTAATCATCTGACAAGGAATGCCAACAGGTAAATACACTGGAAGACACCATTTGGCTGTAACACAAGTCCTTGGGGCACAGTTAGGGAAAAAATGAAGGGAGCACAACAGGTAAATTTCTGTTTGCAAAATGATCCTCTTCCAAGCCTGGGTCTTGTGTCATAAAGCAGTTCAAGATGTCCACAATTGCCTCACAAGCTTTGTGCAGGCTCTGCAGAGGAATGTGTTCAGTGTGAAGAAGATACTCTAAAATATAAATACTAATAACTTTTCTCAGTCCCTCTCTTCTAAAATTATAGGCATTTTTATCTGAATAGAGTTGAAATAGTCTTTCCATGCTAATCTGAATAAATTCAGATTTACTATGGAAAAACATGAAGTAGCTTTTCCCTATGTACAAGACTCCGTGGATTCCAAGACCATTATCAAATTCCACATTCTGTTCCAAATTCCATTTTTTTAATTTCAGCACATTAATTTATTAGAACATGTTGCAATCATTTTTCTTTTCTATCCTCCTCCTGGAGGAGGGGCCCAAAGAAGAAAATCCATGCAACCAAAGTTTGTGGTTAAATGTATTTTTTTGACATGACATTTATTAATGATTTTCCCACAATCCTTGACTTTGAAGATATTTTTTTCTTAAGATTTCTGACAAGAGGTTAATGCAAAACGTGGCTGAGCAGAGTTACTCCCCAGGATCTGGGAGCTGTAGACTGCCTTTCCTGCTAGGGCTGAGCCCAGGGCCAGCACACCATGAGTCAACTGGGCACTGCCTGGCACCCTCCTGCAGTCCCAGCTCAGGGTGTCCACAGGGAGAAAGCACCTTTGCTTTTTGTGCTTTTGGGGTTTTCTCCTTTTTTGCTATAAAGTCCAAAATCATTACATTAAAAAAAAAAATCCAAAAACACAATTAACATTTTATATATTTTATGTATTAAACATTAGGTTTTGGTAAACTGGATTACCAGAAAATCTGTGGATTTTTTCAACTCATTTCGTAAGAGAATAGAAACTTGCATGTATCTGATGTCAGCCTTTCACCGGTTGCTTGGTGCAACAGGAAAACTTTGAACGTGTCTCTAGTCACAAATCTCAAGAATGCAAAAAACAATGCCAACAATCTGCGTCTGCGATGCAACAGTCCACTATCTGTTTGCTAAATAATGATACGTTGTAGAAGCTAATCCAATGCATACAACTCTAAGAGTGTGAGAAGAAAGAAGCAAAACAGGTATGGTATGAAATATGTGCTGGGCAGTCTTCTGAGGAGTGGGAAAAATGTGAAAAGAAAATACAATTTTATATTCATGCATTCCAGTTCTTAAAAGCCATCTGAGCAAAACACCTACTATTAGCAGCTTTATAACAAGGAATGGGAAATGGGTGGCTAAAATGTGAAAGGAACAATAGTCTAAAAGCTAATTGCTCTTATTTCCATATAATTCAAAAATATAAAATTGCCAGAACAAAATGACAGAAGTGATTCATTCCTAGCCTGTGAATAACTGAAGGCTTACTTGTTTCCATATTCTAGAAAAGCTTGTGTAGGATATTTGAATAAGGAAGCTCATGTGTGCATTTCTTTCCAGGGTGAGGTTTGCTGTTCAATAAGGCTGCGTAGCTCTCAGGCCTGGGCAGGGACAGGAGATGCGCCCTTCCCTTGCACAGGCCTCAGATGCCCCACCACAGCTTGGAAGTCAGCACCCCCTTTTTATACTAGGAAGAACTACTGCTCTCCTCAAAAGCATCCTGGAGATGGTCTTTGTGCCGGTGTATGTATTGTACTGTCTCCCCCAGAGCAGGGGTGTTTGGGTGACTGAGAAGCCAAAGGTTCGTGGTGCCACAGCTTCCCTTAGCACTGGTCCAATCAACCTGAATTGCTGGATCTCTGCTTTGTCTCAGAAAAGCAGAGGACAACATCTCCTGCCTTAGCAGGAGGCTCCAGTAGCAGGAAACACTGCTGAAACTGGAAGTAGCAACTAAACTCATTACTGGCAGTGCTACACAGCAGGACTTCAAGTTTAATAACTCACAAGTTCAGACAGTAAGCATCACTCACGAGAAAGCACACATCAAATGCATTTCTTCGAAAAACTAAAGCAATTAATCTAAAATTACCAGGATAGAAAAAATAATTAAATCTATAGAACTGAGTGAAAGGCCATATTGTCACTACTATCATAGTATCATAGGCTTATAGCATAATTCAGAATGAAAAGAATCTCAGGTCACAAGGCCAGCTTCCTGCTCAGAGCAGGGTCACCTCTAAGCCCAGACCAGGTTGCTCAGAGATTCAGGACAGTTTGGGTGCTGAAAACCTCTAGAGATGGAGACTGTACAACCTCTCTAGGCACCCTCTTCCACAGCATGGTGGGGAGAATGTGTTTCCTTTCATCTAACCTGAATGTCTCTTATTTCAAATTATGCCTCTTGTCTCTTGTTTTCTTGCCATGTACCACTATGAAGAACCCAGATCTCTCTTATTGCTAAGAACCCCCCCAATAGGTGCTGGGAGGCTGCTCCTGGGTCCTCCCATAGCTGTGTCTCTTCCAGGCTGACCAAGCTGGTCCTTCAGTCTGTCCTCTAAGGGAAAATGCTCCACCCCCCACTCAGCCTAGGGGCTTCGCTGAACTCAACCCAGTTTGCCCTTGTTGCTCTTTGTTCATTATCTAGGTAGTCTCTTCCCTCAAACTACTGACTAATACCTCCCAGGGGAGTTCCAGACACCTTCTCCTTCGTGTGCCAGAGGTGCACTCCAAGAGGACTCACCAAATGATTTTCTGAGGAAACAACAGTACGCTGAGCAGTCTGCAGTTCCCTGGGCTGATTTTTGTGCCCTTTTGAAGATGAATGAAACACTTACTTTACATCAAAGGAAGAGACTAGAGGGAATAAAGTAGAAGAATGGAGCATTTTAAGCTCTGGCTTACAGCTTTTCAGCTTACAGATTTTCAGCTAGGTCACAAAGAATCAGAAAGAACCCTGAAAGATCCATGAATTGTATTCTGGACTGTGAGAAGGACAAATTAGGTCAGATTATGACTCTGTTACATAATGCCAAATCTAATAATGATCAGTGTAGAATGCCTAGGGTTTGGGAATTAGAAAGAATATAATTGAAGGGTTCTTTTGTGTGGAACACCATCTGGTACCCTAGGACACCATCTCATCTTTAGCAGTCATTGAGTTTGGGCTGGTGGGGCTCTCAATTACACCTAAACCACCCTGCTAAGCAGTCCTAGTAATCCCATTGTTACAAACTTATTAAATTCCTTTATACCTCATTATAACTTTGGGAGCAATGAATTACGTAATTAAGTTCTCTGTTATGTTGGAAAAAAGCTTCCTTTTGTTTGACTTAAACATACAGTTGAGGCTGTCCCCTAGTTCTTGTGTAACAGGAAACAATGGGAATGAATGACTCCCCGTTCACCTTTCCACAGTATGCACTTCTCTTAGATCCCATCAAAGCTGCTCTTGAGCATTTTCTTTCCTGATGAACTTCCTTTGGGATACATTTCATATGTCCATCTGTCTCTCATCCTCTTTCCATGTGTCTCTCCCACAAACACAAGTTTGAGAACTGTTTACAAAACAGTCCACAGATCTCCTGGCAGACTCTTAAGCAAAACAAAGCCTCTAGCCAAAGTCTGTGTTTTGGAAACTGTTTTTCTTTAGTAAGTATAGTTTCATTTTTATTTGATTATCTCCATTTGCTAAATGTGGCTAGCTAGCATTTTACAACAGCTATATTTCATCAGCTGGAAAGACAGGAAAGACTCTTGTGCTCTATTTGGAAATGGCAGTGCAATAGGTCAGGAATGGCCTTCAAGTTTTTTGTATTCAGAGGTCTCCCCAGAACCCATGTCAAGGTGACTGCCCGGTGGAGGCCACTACTGTCGCTTAGGAATTCAGGTGAGAGACTTTGGAGGAGGACTTGGATATCAGAAGGGAGAGGCAGGACAAAGATGCTGGGGTGTGAGTGCCTGCACACGGCACCTGCTGGCATCTATCCTCTGGGCTGTGGGCATCCTGCCAGAACAGTGCCTTCTCACTGTTCTGGCTGCCTCATTCCCTCAAGAACTGGGATCATGCTTTTCACAGCACCACCTTTGCCTCTGCATGGGGCTGGGTGCAGCACCTTTGCTGTGCCAGCACCAGGTGCCAACTCTTCCTCTGTAACAGTGCTCCTGCAGAGCATAAGATAGTACTAAAATATTACTCTTGGTGCAGTCAATATTTTGGGTTTAGTGACCTTAGAATCAATAGTGATATAAATCAGTGCCAGCAAATTATTTTTTGCTGTGAAGGGAGAGTTTCAGCACACTGAGGTGATGAAGCAGCGTGTCATGGACCAACTATACCCTCAACTCCATGCACTGCTCTGTGAGGTTTTAGTATCCATCATGTGGCAGACAATCTCTTTTCCATTGTTTTTATCATATGGAACTGCTAAAGGGTATTTTATCCTTTTATTAGCAAGCGAGGTCCACCAATAATTTTAATTCTATGGGGAGGACTTACTTTCGGAGTAACTTTTCTGGTTATTCAGTTCAGAGCTGCATGTGTTGCCCTACAAAGCAAACTCCTCTCCCTGTGTCTCATCCTATGCCTGGTGAACATGAAACCCACCAACTAGAGACATTATTCAAAATAGAGCTGGGAAAGAACAATCTATGATGATCAAGTATAGAAAGGGAAAGAATAACAAGGCAAAGCTACTGATTCTGCCCTGGGTGACATTTGGTATTAGTCTAGGCTTTGGTAAACCTTGAGCATTTTCTTATTTCTCAGGTTTGAGTTTGAGCAGAAGTGTGGGTCTTCAAAACACATGTTTGTAGTTTGTGGATAGACAGAACCAATGGGGAACTTCCTCAGATAAAGCCTCTGAATTTCCCATTTCAGGAGTCATACACTCTTTAACCTTTTTTTATTATGTAGTTTAGTGAAGTAAAGTTGGAGCTGTTCAGCCTGGAGAAGAGAAGGTTGTGTGAAGACCTCATAGCAACCTCCCAATATCTGAAGGGGGCCTGCAGGAAAGCTGGAGAGGAACACTTTATCAGGAACTGTAGTGACAGAACAAGGAGTAGTGGGTACAAATTGAAAGACTTGTTGAGACTAGATGTTAGCAAGAAATTCTTTACAGTGAAGGTGGTGAGACACCGGAACAGGTTGCCCAGAGAAGCTGTGGAGCCCCAGCCCTGGAAGTGTTCAAGGATGTGTTGGGTGGGGCTTTGAGCAATCTGGTCTATTAGGAAGTGCCTGTGCCCATGGCAGCAGAGCTGAAATCATTGAAGTCCCTTTTAACTCAAACCATTCCAAGAGTCTATGATTCTATATCAACACTCCAACACTTACGTTTTCTCTTCCACAAATAAAAACTTTTGTTTTCTAGCAGCTCCATTGCCGTAACAAGCCACACAGGCAGATAGTGTCTGGATCTAGAAAACTGATATTTTCCATTTTCCCATCACAGTAAAATGGGCAAGCTGAAGGTACTTTAACAAGTTGCATTTTCCTCAGCAGTAGTGTCAATAGTTTGAAGATCTTTCACTTTTCCTTTGATTCAACCATTTAGTACGTTTTATTAGTTTTCTTTAATACTGTTATGTGCTAGAGCTTTTCTTCTTGTCTTATCCAGATTTCTCTTCTAATGGCAGCAAGCCTTAGTTTTGTAAAGTTAAAAAGAGAAGGCCATAGTGCATTTGTTTTGTCAGTACAGAGAGTATACAGAAGATAAGAACATTTACCGTGACTTAGTCCAGCACAATCTCCTACAGACTATGCTGAAAACATGCAGATAGGCAATCTGCATAAGGTTTCTGTGAGTGCTCTGGACAATATTTCTGACTAGATCCTCAGCTAATTTAAGTTGGCATGCATGTGTAGACCATACTTTAAAATTATTTCACTTATGTTCAGTGAACATGTTTGTCTCAAATTTAAAGATGGCCAAACATCACAAGCTCTATTAACCAAGAAACCATTTATTCCTACTTGAGTGATAGAAATTTTAAAGTTGGTTAAAATTGCTATGCAGTCAAATGCTTTTCATTGGGCAAGCTTTCCAGAAGGGCTCCTGGTGTATATTCAGCTTCTTTGATACTCTGTAGGAAGAATCAATACAGTACAGAAAAGTTCCACAGGTTAAAAAAAAAAAAAAAAAATCTATATTAATTCCAGGGAATCTAGAGGAAAAAAAAAAGAGTAAAATTTGATTTAAAATAAATTTTCATGTGACCCATAAAATTACAAACTTAATGGTGAAAGAAATTGGCAAATATTTGAAATGTGCTTTCTGTAGTCAGTGTTTCAGATTATGATACCTTATTTCAAAATTTATCAGTTTGGAGTCACAATTCCTATGTACTGTTACTCTTCAAAATAATTATATTTAACTATGTTGTAATGAAAACTAATAGGAATACCATGGGTATTTTGAAAAATGTTCTCTGTAGATGTCTGTATTCCATTGTGTGTTGTTACATCAGGTTGAATTCAGTTAAATTCTGTCTCTGAACTCTATGGGTAATCTTTTTTTCATTTATGATTAAAAATTATTATATGGTTTCTGTTTTCAAAATTTTTCAATAGATAAATTTATAAGCCTTAGTTAATACACATATTCATCTCTAATACTAGGGTTATAGTTCATTAAACAGAAATAAGTAATGTACACATTTCTTTTGTGTACTGTCTAATTGCACTTAGTTTATACTGTCTAAATTACACATGCTAATTTTTTTCTCTGAGATATACATACAGTTTATTTTCCACTTTGCTTAATTTTATTTAGCAAGTATCTATGACAGATTTTATTTATTCACACCTCTGTTTTTCAGCGAGGATATTTTCCTCTCAAAACTACACTTACACAATTTTTCTTGTGTTGCTGTAGATGGACCTGTACTGCTGGATAAATCAGAAAAGTTGAGGTGTGTTCAAAAAAAAAGTTGAGTTCATCAATGCTCTTGGTGGGCATACTTTTTAAAGGACTTGTAGAAAATGTGGATATATTTTAGCAGGAAACAGTCAGTTCAGGATTTAGACTTCATTAGACCTTGAAAAGAGTTTGAGGAAACTACAGTACTTAATCAAAGTGCTTGAAGATCCTATTTCCTAAAGTATGAGAAAAAAAAAAAAAGAAATCAATATTTTATTAAATAAGCTGTTAACCAAAAAGGTTTACATCATCCAGCATGAGTTTCTGAACGAAAGAAGATTTAAAAAAAAACCAAACCAGATTCTGTGGTCTACGTCCCCATGGAGGGCCTGGGCAAATTCCTGCCTCTGTGGTGAACGTTTCCCCTGTGGCATGGTGGGAACTGGAGGAAGCAGAGCCTCCACAGTCAGTGTCACTGACATTGCTGTCCCTCTGCCACAGTCCCTCTGCCCCTGTCCTCCTGCCCCTGCCCAGCTTCTGCTCTCTCTCCTGCTCTGGGAGCAAGTACTAAAGAGTCCATAAAGAAAACTGGGGTTGTGCCTCTTTCCAGCAAGGGTTACCTCTGCATTTCTCCAGTCTCTGCAAAGGTTGTAGTTGAAACATTGTGTTTAAGCCTACATGAGTACAGGACAGTTGAATATTTAGTTGGCTCTATTATTTTCTTTCAACCAGGACAGAATATAATCTGATGCATTTTTAAGTGTTGCAGTATCTGGAAGCACATCTTTCTTTCCTGCATGGAGCTGTAGTATACCCATTCTGAAGTACATGGAAGAAGATTTCTGCTTCTTTTTAATTCTTCTTCTGACATTTTTTATAGTCTTACTGTGTTTGGAAAGTCTCCAACATGGAAACTGCTAATTCACAAATTTTTGTTGCATGTTGTTAGATTTTTAGGTTTTGGCAGTTCTGAAGAATCAATCTTCAATCAACAGCTTAGACATTTTCCCAAATGCCTATATTCAGACTGTTAAAATATTCTATATTTATATATAAATATGTATTTATAACACATATGCTATATAGCAAACATAATTTGGTTTTCCAGGGTTTTTCTGAGGTCATTTGCTGTGGAAAGGTCACAGTTCCAATCAATCTGTTAGATCTACAGGTCTTTCAGTGTTTTCTACCCTTTGCCACAGTTTACTGTTTCACAGGGAATTACTAGGATCCTTGTAAGCCTTGCCCATTAAACAGTGCCCTAGGGTCCCTGTCCTTGTGCTAAAGCTAACTCTGGGTGCTCAACCTTAGCAAGTGAACAGACTTCCCTGGGATTCACACTCAACAGTACAGCAAGTATGCTCTCTTTCTACTTTGACACCATGCTATTAGAGGGTTAAGAAACTATGTTTGACTTATCTTCCATTACACGCAGGGATTCTCCAAGATCTACCTATCTCTCAGCTCTCTGTTTGAATCCTTCACTGTGCACAGCCTTTCCAGTAGTCCCCTGCCTCTCCAGTCACATGTTGTATGGTTTTAGCTCATTTTAGTTTTCTGTTTGTTCTCTCAGTCTCTAGTTTCCCCTGAAGGTTGCTGTGGAACACCTTCCTTATGATGTTCCCACCCACAGCCACCTCCTGGGAGCTGGCTGCAGTGCATTTCATGGCCTTCTCTACTCTAGGTGCCACATGATGCTGTTGTCGACATGCCTGTGATGATGACAAGCCAGTTCTGACACTGATAGTATTGCACAAGTGAATAACCAACAACTTCTCCACACCACTCCTCATTTCATACCCGTTAAATGTCTTTTTGCACATAATGAGTTCTGCTGGTTCAATGTTTCCCCATTTGGAAGACATTCCCACTTTTGGACTGTCCCCACTTCATTTCTCCTACACATGTACCATTTCTACAATTTTTTTTTAAATAGCTGGATGAGTAAGGGTAATTTCACACCATCTACACAGCACCATAATTTCTGGTTTGACTTTTATCCCTTTCTTACATACTGGCAGTCTATAGGCTGGCTCTTTGCAATCACTCGGCAGAGCATAGGGAAACAGAGAGACCAG
The DNA here is from genome assembly GCA_013401135.1 of Cettia cetti. NCBI lineage: Eukaryota > Metazoa > Chordata > Aves > Passeriformes > Sylviidae > Cettia > Cettia cetti. The sequence continues at coordinate 21,104 of VZUI01066428.1, read as the reverse complement.
TGCTGTCCTAATGTTTTTTCCCTGTGATCACGGTTAATAAAGCTCCCTTCTGGCCTGTCCTACATAGTACATATGTTGGAAGCACTCTGTATTCCCATACATGACACTTGACAAAATTATATGTCTTTCTGCCCACTATCAACAGTGAACTAGTGCCACAGACCCGCCAGCAATGACTCCTTGTTCTCTTTTATGTATGGTAATATCAAATTTAAAATCCATTAATTTATATATGCTTAGTTAAAATTGTTTGCCTCCATATTAATTATTTTACATTTATTGACATTGAATTTTTGTCTCCTATTTTACAGCCTGCACACCCAGAGCCTATTCATCAGAATGAATGTAGAAAATATCATCTGATCCAGGCATCATGTAACCCCATTAAAGGCACCAGAGAAAAAGAGGCATCTCCAGGGCCATGATTCCTCCAAGTACAGTGTATATATCCCAAACAGACCAGGAGAATCCAGTCTGTTTCTCGCCACTGAGTACAAAATGAACCTCAGGTGGTTTTGTGTTTCTCTAACAGCTATGCTGTGGTTAGGTAAAATAAATCCCACCTGTCATGAGCTGTCTCTTTCGGGTTGCAGACAGCCTTTGTTTATATTGTCCTAAACTATTTTGTATCATCTACAAACCCTGCCATGCTGCTGTTTGCTTTTCTCAGATGATTTTTGTGTGGATGGGGCAGGCACACAAAGCTCAGCATCCCACAGATCTGGTGGGACTACCCTGGAAATCTCCCTTTAAAAGAACCCAAGAAAACCCCCATAACCTTTTGTTCCTACCCTTTATTTTTACTGTAAGAGCTTTATTTATTTAACAACCTTTTGGGAAGGATGTTCTCAAAACTTCTTTGGAAACGCCTGCTTCTGCAACACAGCTTGGTGGATTTATGATGCAAGATTTTCTCCCTACAGAGAAGTTCTAGGCTTTATTATAAGGTTCCAATGTCAGTGTTCCTACGTCAGCATTACACATCTATGGGTGTTTAGACCTTTTCTAATTTTTTTTTTCCAAAACTGAGTTCATATCTCCCTTTTAATGGGAGAGTTGAGCAGTTTTAGCAGTTCTTTTACAACTCTAGAGAAACATCTTAGGGTTCTGCTGATTCATTACTACCTATTTTATTTTTCTGCCCTAAATATTCCCCAACTACATTTGAGCTGCTCCTATTTGTTGTCATCAGGAAAGCCCATGCAATGGGAATGTCCCTGACTTCTTCTTTGTGGTTACCAAGCCCACCTAGCTTTCCTCTTTTGGGAAACCCCATTGGCCCTATTGATTCTCTGATTGCCCTCAGCAAGTCTGAGACAGATTTGACTACATCTTTTGGTTCTTTTAGCAAATTGTCTCAAAAATGTTTTTCAGACCTGACTCATAATGATCTTACCTTTTGCTTACCAGTACACAGTCTACACCTACTTCCTGCAGATTTGTCTTTGATGTTGTTCACATGGATAAAATATTATTTGTTTTGTTTTGTAAAAAACCCAGTATTTTGATCATAGTGGATTAGATTAAGTGAAGCCATGACCTACATTAGGCACATAACTGATTATTATGGTGAAGGTGTAGTTTGCCTATTTCTGCTGACATTTGGTAGTTCTGGTAACAAGAAAGATACTAATTTCCATTAGTCTGGTATTGCCCAAGGTAGGCAGCAGAAGTATTTGTGCTCTGTTACCCTTCCTTTTCATGGCATTTTTAGAATGCTCTCTGCTTCATTAAAAAAGAAGAAACACCTTTCATTTTTAAATTAATTGAGTTAATACTGTTTTCACGAGAGAGGAGATTCCTCAGAGGAAGGTCAATAACATAATTAGCAAAATATAATTAAGACGGTGGTGCTGAAGAACAAGAACCAAGTTGCTGGCCAGATGCTTCTCTTAACAGAGCTTGTAGGTTTGTTCTGTCCTTTGGCTAGGGTTGTGAAAAAGACAGAATTTAACAAGAAAAAAGTAAGTCTGAATATCTGGCACTTGAAAGTCAGCACATACTATGATTTGGTTTTCTAAGCACTCTATTTTTTGCAACTTTGCATCATAAACAAGCAAAAAAGGCATCATTTTTGTTCTTTATTTCAAAAGTTAATTTTACATCACATATTAATTTGTAATATTCAGTGCTTTCAATTTGCCCTTTCAGAAATATTTGCAGATATGAGCCCAACTGAAGCCTGAAACAAGGCCATTACTATAGCCTACTAATGCAGTCCATACTCTCAGTTACTTTATCTTAATAAATACTCTAATCTCTGGGACATTTGATAGAAATAAAAAATAGTTTTAAATAATAACCATATTTGAAACTTTGAACTTTTGATTGTGACTGTTCTCAAAGAGAAAAATCAAGAATTATCCAGTAAATTACTGGCAATGAATTATTGTTCTTGCTCTGTTGATAATCACGGGAATGGAAGAATTGCTATATTATAGCAGACATCTAGTGTGATGAGGCTGTCGCCATTTCTTGCACAATGACCAATTCCTTATATTTCAAAGGCATATTATGTAGTAACCAACACAAAGGAATAGTTTCTAATCTCTGGAAACTACTGCCTGATTTAGACCCTCAAACATGGCAATTAAAGTCCCAGCTTGTAACTTGTTTTAACTTGTTGTCTTGGTTTGGAAAAGACAGGTGTTGGCTGGGGAAAGCTGAAGCTTCCCTTGAAATGGAGAATGTAAACCCCCTCCCTACAAATTATTATAATTTTGCAATTAAGGGCCTTCAGGCAAAGATTTGGGAATAGGAATAACAGTTCTTTACTAGGAATATTAAAAAATACAATTATAGTAAAGCAAACAAAAAATCAAAAAAATCCTAGAAACAATGATGGAGTCAGAATACGACCTGACAACCTGATCAGAGTGTTGGAAGCAGTCCAAATAACTCCTACTGGAGAAACAGATGTGGTTCTGTTGGAATAGAGATGATGCTGAGGAAGGGTCCAGTGGTGGTGGGATGGGTCCGGTCTTTCCTCTGGGAATCCAATGGAAAATGGGCTGTACTGCAGTTCTGAATTGCAGTTTTTATCCAGGTAGGAATGCTTGGCTCCTCCCACTGGGTGGAGCATCTCACAATGGGATGAGGCAATGTTTTCAGTCATGTGGTGAGCCTTAATGGCCCATTAACAGAAGATACCCCTCTGTAGGGAGGATGTGTTGTGGAAGGGATAAGGAACATTGCTCCACCTGGTTTTAACAGCGGGCCCATTAACAGAATGGCACCCCCCCCCACCCCCCCAAAGTCAAAAGAAAAATCACCTCTTCAACTGGTTTCAACAGATTGGGAACAGAATACATGCATGTGCATAGATATTACAACCCAAGACTTCTTCAAATGACTCCTGTGAATACCTGAAATGCCAAGACCTGATTCCACCCACACATTGTGGGTTTCGTTCTGTTTTTAGTTTGTAAAGAAGAGTTAATGACATTTCATATATTTACTTGGCATCTTCAGAAAAAGTACATCTGTATTTATCTCTTTGACAGATCCTGGAGAGGCGGGGTTTTCCCCACACAGTTTTATGGAGGCAAAGTAACCACAACATTAACAGAGGGAATGAAATCTCTCTTACCTCCTCATTTTCATTTTTCGAACTCCAGGCTTTTTTTCCATTAGAGCACAAGATGCAGCTAGCTTCTTACTGCTGCTAACTGGATTAAGACTAACAACTAATTTTGCATAGAGGAATGTAATTTTCCAGTTGCTAAGCACTATTATCTTTCAAGAGATTTGTTTTATTAACAAGTGGAAATCTCTGTATTTTTTATTGTTTGTAACCCTTTTTCTTCATCCAATTCTAACCTGGGTATATAACTCCAGAAAAACTGTAAACTGTAGTAATTTGGTTGTCCAGAGTGCATCTTTAGGTGTTTGAATGCTCTAAATATATTTTCGTGAATATTTTTTCCTTTCATTAATTAACATAGGGCTCCAGATTTTATTTAGGGGCTTGTGATTGTTTTGATAAATATATGTTTGGCCATGGCTTTAATACATTTGGAAACCCTACTTAGGCACAGATGACTGATGGACCATTACAAATAATTGCAGAAGGTTAGTCAGACAAATCCTCTCATTAACCTGAATCTGATTCTCTTCTTTATTATTGAAACACAGATAATTTAAATTTTTACAGAGAGGTCAAGGAATAAGTTATTATATTATAATATATGTCTGTATATTAAGCATGTGTGCCATTTATATGAGAGTTTATAGAATAAGGAATGTATTGCACAAACCATTTTGTAGTGCTATTCAATCAGAAAAAACCCATAGTACATATAAATGAATAGAAGACTGTTCTTTTCCAGTGTACAAGAGAATACAAATGACCTTGATAGCTCTTTTAGTCTTTTTTTTTCTATTTCTGTGTTCCTATTTTGTCTTGTTTTCATTCTGCCAATACTTTTTTCATTGTTTTATGTTGATGGTTCATTTTCATTGGGCTGCTTACTTGCTTAAATGCATGACTTTCCAATCCCTTCAGTGGTGACCCCCATATTACTTTGTCTAGCCTTTTCCCCGTCTTGCACATAGTGCTAGTAACCTTATAAGTGGTACAATGTTGTCTCCAAGTAGTATGCTCACATTTTTGAAACAGATCTGAACATTGTGAGCTTTATTTCTCAGGCTAATAGTTAAAGCCCTATTTATTTATCTTATTTGACAAACATGCTATGCCAATATGCCATGAGGAATGGTGTGTAGATAGCAGGCCAATTCATTCCTTATATATTCAAAAATGACCTACTTATATAATTTTGAATTATGAATGGCTGTGTGCAAAATGTATGCCTCCATCTATATGTGGGAGAGGGAATGAGACTGAGTCCAGCATGTTCTCTTTCTTTGCAGTCAGTGGACTTCCCCTTAAAATTCATGTTTTAGAGAAATCTGAAAACAGTGGGATTTCTTAGCACATCCTACATACTTATAGGGATGTCAAACTGTAACTAAATACTTAAAATCTTGTTTCTGTTGCTAGCTGACCCTGGCATAATCATAAGTCTCTAGGCATCTACATTTCTGCCAGAAAAGTTCTTAATATTCTGAATGATATGTTGAGAAAGTGACCATCACCATCTCGCTGAGAGTAATTAGGTGTTCTCAGATATCCACTAAACGTGGTAATTTCTTCTGTTAGATCAATGTTTTGGTTTCTTCTCCAGTCAGTGTTTTATATCAAATAACTGAATAATCTTGAGAGCAGGAACTGTAATGACATATTCTTCCATGCCTACTCCAAGTGACTAGATTAGAGAGTCATTTTCTGGCTTGCTAGCTCAACAGACATCATTTGATGAAAACTGGAAAAATTAACCTGAAGAAACTGGAGAATGACACATGTTGCTGGCCACAACAAGATTTAGGTTGAAACTGCCTTGGCAGTGGTGGCAAGGCTCCCACAGATGTGGATGGCTGTCCACATTGCTCCTAGAAAGCAAGGAAACCAAGAACATTGTTTCAGCAGCTTCCTGGGGTCGAGGGCAAAAAGATTTTCCCCCACAGCTCAGTTCCAGCTAGATGAGAGAGTTCTCTATCCCTTCTGGTGGCTTTCCTAGGTCCTGTCCAGAAACATGTGGATGTCCCCACACATACAACAGGCTGGATATTTCTCTATGGGAGAAGATCTTGGATTCACTCCATGTAACAGTCAGCCTGAATGATTGCTCGGAATTCTCCATTAACTTCAGAGGAGCTCTGCAAGGTCTTTGTTTCTGGCTAAGGTTCCCAAAGTTAGCGGGATGAAGCTGGCTGAAAGTGTCAGAAGTTCAGAATTGCAACACTTGATATTGCAACTTCTAAAGGCTTTTGTGGACTGATCTGGTGGGGAAATTTTGGTTAGGTAAATGCAGCGGTATTTTACGATTGACTTTAATAGCCCTGGAAATAATTTAAAGAATTCTGTAAAATAGCTAATGCTGCTACTCTAGAAGTAGGTATTAACTGCCTTTGGTCCAATAATATTGAGGGATCAAAGCCATTCCTCCTAGGTCTTGCTGTAATGAAAGATGGGGTTTTAACCATTCTTTAAAAGCAGTGAATCATTTCAATTCTTTCACTCCTGAAAGCTCTTTCTATCAGATGTATTTTGATAGAGTTAGAATCATGTCCCTGTTTTCTTACTAAATGTTCCTATTTATATGTTAAAAAAGCTGGCAGGTTTGCAAGTACTGAAAAAAAACCTCAAGGGGACAGCATTTTTTAAATGGAATGGGATTCAAAGTGAGAATTCATGAATATGCCTTTGGCTGGCTATGACTGCAAATCTTACAGAGATCTGTGACACTCTTATTCAGCAGAGTCCAGCTGGGAACTGGCATGTTGTGTCTGTGTAGCCCTTTGCTCTCTGCATCCGTAGAGAAGGAGGTCAGTCTCCAGCCCCGTGGAGGGGGAGGACATGGGAGCTCTTGGGAGGACATGGGTGGAGTCTGGGGAGGGCATATGGTTATAGCTGGAGAGTAGGCTCTCTGCAGGAGGTCATGAAACCTGGATCACTTGTGTGAAACTGGGCTACTGGCAGCCTTTTATCTGGCTCTTGATGAAGAGAGTGTGGGTTGGGAAAACCTTCCTGAGCTCAGTACTAACATACACATCACTAGAAATCTGTTTTGGCATTTGTTGGTTTCTTCTCTTTGAACACTGACTACAGAATAGAAATTACCATATTTCACTGTGCATCCTTAAAACAGAAAGCAATTACAGTCACTGCCAAGTCAAAAACATCTGCCTGAGGGAAGATCTTGCTGGTCTGGGCCATGAAGCTGTTGCTGTGTAGTAGAGCACTGATGGTTATTCCAGCACTGTTCTGTTATGTGGTTCAGTTCACTTCTTCTGATTGTGCTTCCATCTTATTTTTTTTTCTACATTCCCAAAAACTGTTGGATGAAAAAGGCCTTAGGAGCTGAGAAGGTCTGGAAGAATACTGTCTGCTGCCACAGATTAGATGAAATGCTGTGAAGGCTATAGGGTGGTAGGAAAGATGGCACCAATCAAGATACTGGTATAAATTTTTTGCCTGATTGAAAGTCACTAAAGTCTAAGAATATACACAAAGATAACTCATTATTGTACTTAATGGGCAGTTAGTTGTATTGTATCAGGTTTCCTTTATGTTACAGAGTAATTGGACAGAGCAGAGGAGAACTATTTCTGTATAGAGAGATGGAGGGACCACAGCTGCTTGATTCAGAAAGTGAATAAAAAAAGTAAACGTATGAAAAGAGTCAATATTGAGTGGAAGATGCACAAAATAATAAATGTTATAGAAAATCAAGGCCTCCTATTTATTCTCAAGCATAATGCCAAAACAAGGTAATTTGAAATGGAAGTGAAAAGCAGCATATCCTGAGTGGTATATTATTAATTTATGATATTGATTGGTACATCAAAATGAAGGATTTAGTAAAAATAAAAGCAAGGAAAAGTCTGTGTATGGATAATGAGAAGATCTAAAACCTGTTAGATGGCACTGGATGACACAAGCCAAGAGAACAAAAAGGTAGGACCTTAATTAATGAGCAGTAGATTTCTTGTCCCTTCATTTTGGCAGTAATCTGAACAGGAGTTTCAGATGGACAGATCATTTCTCTGGTCATGTGTTACAATGCTGTACAGACAAGCTGAGGTATGATTTTGCTAAAATGCTCAGAAAGGCTTTTGTGTATCCACATTTGCAGCTAAAATATGTTTAATATGACTGCAATTGCATGTGTTGTGAACACCTTGATGTCAGCCACAGTTGCTTTTCACAGCCCAAGCAATATTAAGGAATGTGAATTTGACAAGGAACAACTGGAGTACACTCATTCCTAAGGTAACTCTGCTGACCTTGCTAGAGCTGATCCAAAGTTCAGTTTAGCCTTGACTTTTTTTTCTGTAGTTCACAAGTTGTGTGTCTGGAGAACTGTTTCTACTTCTGCTGTTCTATCCATCTGTGTTCAAGGCTATAACAAAAGAGGTAAAAAGAATTCAGGGAATGGTGACAAACATAGTTGGAGCACAGGAAAACTCTCCTATGAGGGGAGACTAATAAGGTTGGAGTTTTTTCTCTTAGAGATGAGACAAATAAAAAGGAGGCAAAATAAAGAGAAATCTGAAAGGACTCATCCACATACCCCTTGTGACCAACTAAAGGGCCTCTAAAGGTCCACAACCACGGAATTGAAGTCAGCTGCTGCTACCTTCTGCTCCCTGCCAGCTGGATGTACAGTTGGGCTCTCTGCCCTGTGCCTTTTGGGGTATAAAGGCTAAAAATCATTCATACAGGGGAGGAGCAACTATTGTCCCTGTTTCCCACCCAAGAGAAAATAGATGTAGTTATAGAAAATCTGAGAATATTCCAAGCCAAAGGAATGGGAGATGCCTTTCCACATAATACACAAACACCCATGGAACTAGGCCATAAATAGTGTTTGAAGGTATTATGGTTTGTAACAAGACTTTTCTGGGTTGTAAGAGGTGCTGGTAAAGCTGGGTGCAGCTGTGCAGCCTAGGGCATGCTGGATGCTCCATGGGTGGGAAAGGGGATAGACAAAAGACTGTCAGCTCTTGTGCTTCCCAGGAAAAGGCAGGGCTGAGGTGTCTGAGGCTTCAGCCACACTGGGGAGTTAGCTGCCTGAGTCCAGTCATTATCCTGCATCATCTGAGCTGAGAGAGTCAGCCCAGCTTGTGAAGATAGCCTGTGGTCAGTGTGGACAGCAGTACTCACAGAGGGAGGAAATTGGTTCAGAGCCAACACAGTTTCTCCTGCTTTTGCAGTAGACAGGCAGCAGAAACAAATGATCAGTGACCATGGTTCAGTTGGTGTTTAGTAACTTGAGGGTGATGGAGAAATATCACAAGATCAAGTCCTAAGAACATGCCACCTTGTGCCTCTGCATTTCACAGGCAACAACCATCATAACAATCTCTGAGAACTCACCAAACAAGTTCCCTAAGCAGCTGATGATAGTGCAATACTTCCTCAGTAAATTCAATTTCATGTCAGTGTACTTTATTTGATGAGTATTTCTTTTTTTGCTGCAGGGCTTCAGCAGCAGTGCAGATGGAGACTGCCATGCCCTTGCTTTTTACCACGTGGTTCACTCACAGCACACCAGGGTTTGTAACCCAGAAAGCCCCAGAAATGGTACAAATACATCTTTTATGCCTGGGCTGGGTACTCTGGCAGGTTCCATACTGACCAGCAAACACCTACAGACTTGGCTGTCATTTGGGAAATGGGAAGGATCAAGGCAGTTCCTGGGAATCGCAGGGACCAAGCCCCGACTTGACAGTGGATCCCTGCTCCCAAACCTGGTAAGAGATCTGAGTCTCTGGTGCTTTTCTTTCTAGCTTCTCTTCCTTCCTTAGAGAGTCTTTGAATTCCAGTTTATTCTTCACCTAATATGAAGGGAATTACATTGATCACTCCTGTTAATAGCTGTTAATGGGAATTTTAGTCTTGAAACTCCTGTGTTTGGAAGTATCATTTTGTTTTCAGAGCAAATTTAAATTTGTAAATGTTCATGGGAAGAAAAAGTTATCAGACCACCCTCTGCACTTCCTAGCTGATGTTGTACAGCTTTCTCTGATTAGCTTTTTAAAACTATTTTTAGCTTAAATATGTAGCATAGAGCCCTAGACACAAAGCTTGATGGTGCTTATCACTTCAAATATGCTATCAACAACCTCCTCCCAAAAGGAACAGATGTAGGTGTGTAAGGGACTCCTTCTTTTCCTTCTACAGGGAGTCTTCACTTTTGATATCAAAAAGCTTGGCTACAGTGAGACCCCCAGCTGCTTCAGCCTGACTCCAGAGATGGCTGAGGCTGCAGGTGAGTTTCCTGCAGAAACTGGGGCAACCCCAAGTTCAAAGTGAAGCAGCTGGAGCTGGATGGGATGCATTCCACAGACACTTCTCCTTTCTTTTATTTTTTAAATTCCCTTTGCTATATTATATTATTATATTTCTCTTTTACTTCTCATTTTTTTCCAACCCAGTTAATGTCTTTTCACTTGAAATGGTTTGTAAAATCGTTAGGATTTGAGGAGAGAGAGCAGCTGTAATGCTATAAAAGCTGGGAGGCTTTATCCTGTAACTCTCTGTGAGTGCCCCTCTTTGTGCTCTCAGAGGCCTTTGTACATGGTAACCTTAGTCAGGGGAGTTTATCTAAGGAATTTAGGTTGTCATACAGATCTTAGTTTATGGGAGGGTTGGGTGGAGTTAGGATGCTTATGTGAAATTGAGTATATATACGTGGTTAAAAATAATAGTAGAATAAAAGAATATGTAAAGTAATAGCCTTTCTAACTCCCAGGCAAAATAACAGGCTTGTGTATCCTAAAGCACACAGGATGAGATTTCTGATGACTAAGTGTAGGGATGCTTACTTATCAAATTGCCTCAAATATCACATTGCCTTTTGCTTTTCCTTTTTTTTTTTTTTAATGCATGTGAAAATCATTTGCAAAGTCAACACTAAAAAAAATAGTGGTGTGGAACAACTGCAATATTTTTTCAGGTGAGCTTTGAAATTTAGTGTTTATGTATATAGTTAAGAACATATAAGATTTTCCGTCCCAGCCTCTATCTCACATCTGTTGAGCTGATGTCTTGTATATTTGCTCTTTTTTTAGAATAAAAGTCGCTTGCCTTTAGGCTGAGCAAAAGTTTCTCAAGGACCTTAAGTGGGAAAATGCTAGGAAATATGGCATAATCATCTTTGTTTCTTGTGAGATTTTCCCAGTTTGAGAGGTTCCTAAGCCACTCTTCAGAATATGGATGCAAAGGTTAAGTTATAAAGGTATCTGGCAAATTATTTTTATAATGGATTTAGAAAACTGCCCTGCATTGCTGCAAGTGAAGAGGGATAGGTATTTACCATTTCTGCAATACCAGCCAATCTCTAGAGATGAGTTTGGACATTTCATCTTCTTTATTCTGATAAAAGGAAGACAAATGTAACAATCTGTATTTTGTTAACATTCAAAGTTGGTTGGGTTTTCATGTTAATAGGCTTTTAATGATTTCGCATGGGAAAATGTCCTGTTTAAAGAAAGAGAGAACAGCTGTTAAGTTCAAATAGAGGAAAAATAATTTAATAAAACTCATGTAGCATGGCAGCGTATTGAATTTTTTATTGCAACTTGTGCTTCCTCAGTTGTGAAGTGCCCTGATCTTTATTCCATTCCATACAGTTTAGTATTGAGCTGAAAGACTGTTGTTAGTGACCGTTTATCTTTAAAACCTTCACTAACAGCATTATTTTGCAGCCCATTTTCAAACTAGTGTACATTTTAGAAATAGATCCTTTATTACATCACATCATATTGGTGTCTATTCCAGAGGGAAAAAATAGGACTCTTAAATAACTTAATTTTTGCCTCTGTGAATGCTTGTACAGGTCACTCTGAGACTGGTCAGCTGATGGGTGTGGATGGTGTGCTGGGCAGATGGTTGTGTCTGTTCCCTCTGAGAAGCCACCATGGAGACTCTGTTGGGGAGGGTTTTCTCACACACACCCCTGCAGCCACCAGCACCTGCCCTGCTGTCCTTAGCTCTGCATCACTTGGAAATGCAGTGGTGGATGACAGCATGTTTTCCTCTGATCCAGAGACATTTCTGAACCTTGATAAAGCGGCCTTTTGCTTCAGCTAAGAGGAAACTAAATTCACTAAAAAGGAAGCACCTAAAATCAGAAGTGCAATAGATAAATGAGCACAGAAAAAAAAATAATTAAGTTGCCGTCTTGCTCTTTTCTACCCTGTCTTTTGAAATTGTAGTGAAACTCCACACTGCACTTTCAGGTGAAGACCAGTGCGGTCTGTGACTTATGGGCTTTACTTTACACAAGGAGGGATTGCTCTCCTAATCCATCAGACAGGTGAACTGCATTGCATTTAGCCAGTAAAAGGTGGATATTGGCAGAAATAGCCCATTGAATTACCATTACCTAGTCCTAGAGAGATATTCCTGAAGAAACAGATCACTAAGGTGTGAAAGAGCAACCAAGTCTCTCCTCAGCTCCTCGTTTTTTGGGTTTGGAAAACAGACAGCAGTGGTGCCTGTCTCTGGGTGAGTCATGCAGCTTAGAGCAAGGACTTTTAAAATCTTCTTATCCATTAGAGAGAGAGGCGTGTGTTACACCTGCTGCATGTTACGTGCCAGTTGTAAATCAGATGCTGTAGAGGATTTTTCCACAATCAAACCCCCAAAATTCCTCCTGATAGGCATGGTCAGACCCAAGGGCAGAGGAGAATGCATCTCCCCTCACCCATCCCTTCCCCAGATCTGGAAGTAAAGTGGGGTTGTCCACTTTCTATTCTTGTTTTTGGTTTTGTGGTGTTGCCAATCCCACTGCAGGATGGGAGCGGTGGTGGGGTTGGTGCACAGCTCACTGAGGGCTTCAGGTGAGATGTGGTGGGAGAGCAGGAGCCAGGCTGGCAGCAGGGGGCTGCCTTCCAACTTCACAAACTTTTGGTCCTGGGATCACCCTGGCCATCAGACCTGCTCAGCCTCACTTGGGTCCCCTCAGGAACCTCTTAGCTCGTGACTCTAGCAGAAGATGAATAAAGCAGTTGCAGTGCCTTCTTTTCTAACTGTAAGGAAAAAAAACTCCAAAAAATTAATTTGGGTTTAGGTTTAGGGACTGGCTTTACAATGAAAACAATGGGGTTTAATATAAATCCAGCTTTTACAAAGCAATGTAAACCAGTGCTTCGCTTCATGCAGTATCTGTACATCTCATGTTATTTGTAAGATAAAATATTATTCACAAGTGTAAGCAACAGATCAGAAAATATTGCATACGTTTGTAAATGGTGTAAATAATCAAGTCTTTTTTTTTTTAATTGCAAGATTCTTTGTGAGTTGTGCTTTTTCCTACTGTAAAATCCTGAAAATTTGTTCAGCTAAATTTGTTACATTCTTAAGATCCAGATCCAAAACCACTCAGATGTCTTAACTGAAAGTCCCTCTAATGCTTAAGTTGACAATAATTGTGAATCTTAAAATCCAGCCAGCATCTATGTAGCTTTTTTAACCTATCAATTCAAAAGTGATGGAACTTTACCACCCTTCTACAAGTTACATTACACATATAAGACACTCAAGGTTTCATCAAACCTCCCAGCTAGGATAAAACACACTTCTTGGGAGATACAGACCACTGAAAATCAGCCTAAAAGTGATTTCCTAAAAGGAAACTATCATAAAATCCATTTTTTTGACAATTAAAATTTTTAGTCCTAGCCAGTATCAGCTTTTGGATTGCAAATGGTCTCAAAACATATATCAATGTCGCTAAGTAGGCAGGACATAAAAACTGGATTTTTTTTTTTTTAATTTCCATCAAATTGCATGGCAAAACTAGGGAAAGTTAAGTCTCAGCTGTTATCTGCTCTATGTTATGGACTTAGATGTGTCTTAGCAATATTTCTGTCTTAGGACTCTATAGAATTATGTTAATTTTCATACTGTGAGATCTATAGATTTTTTTTTATCAATGACACACTTTCTAGGGAGTTAAATTTTTTTGTTTCTTAAACTAGTTATTCTAAATTGAAGCTGTTAAAAAAATTCTTTTTCTTATGAACACACACAAATCCTTACAGAAAGATTCCTTGCTAAAGTGAGGTGTTTCTGGTCCAAGCTAGGAGGAAGAGGGAGGAGGAGAAGGGGAAAGAAGAGAGTGGGGGTCGGGGGGTGGAGGGGGGTGGGAACATAAGTCTTCTTCCTTTCACCATGGAAGAGTGTCCCAGGCTCCTCCCTGGGATTCTGAAATCTTTGACTGAAGTCAAGCTTCCCTGGTTTCAATCTTGGCAGGAGTGTGCCCAGATGCTGGATGGTGGCTGGGATAAGAATTAACTGGGAAGGACTCACTGAGTTACTCCTAATGAAATAATTTTGAACTGTATTTTAGATAATTAGACATTGGCATAGAACCTCAGTCTGCTTCCCCCAAACCCCTGGTGGAGAAGCTTAACTCCAGCCCTTTCCAGACTTTTCAATATGTTTGTGGAAAACTTCCTGAGGTCTCGGGTTTTCCTTTGGTTGCAAAATATATGTTTGGGCTCGTAGAAACTATCTGGGAAGGGAAAATATTTCCTATTCAGCTCTTGTAGCAAACCAAACCAAACTTTTTTAAAAAACCTCATTATAAAGGTTGCTAAGAGATAGATACTTCATTGCTTAAAATTGCTTTTTCATGGAACAGTACAAATGTTAGTAGACAAAGCAAGCTGGTCTTGCTGTATTGTAAGGTGCTGCAGAGAACAGGCCAATAAATAGATTGAAAAGAAAAAATGCTGGGAAATGCTTGCTATGAAATTAATTAGATAGCTAAAGAGGAGGAGGTGATTTCTGTAAAAGCAAGAGGATTTCTGTAAAACCAAGAGTGCTTTTTAATCTTTCATAGTGGTTCAGAAATTCAGTCCTTGAGTGAAGGGGTCCTAGAGGGCAGCTCTAATGTGTTGGTAAGCAAAAAACATGGACCAGTGAGTAAGAAGGCAATATCTCCTTTATAAATACATAGAGACAGATTCACCTCAATAATGTATTCATCACGAAGCATTAAAAGCACTTTGACCCCATATCTTGAGGAACATTAAAGTGTTACTGTTACTACAGTGCATTGCCTATCCTGCTTAGTGTTACTGCACACTCGGTATATCTTTTGGGCTTGTAATCGTGGTATGTTGCAGGGTATTTCTTTATATTTAAATAATCATGGGCCTAATTTTCAGAGTGTCAATATGTCTGGCTGAAATGGAATCAATGGTACCAAACTCCTTTATACTAGCTAAGGAGCTGGTCCTGTGTGCTTAAAAATAGCCTAATGAGGGAAGGACCGGTCTACCTACTGAGAGGTTTTGTGACCTACTTCTGCTGCTCTCCTGCTCTTTTGGGAAAGCTCTGCCGGGCCTTTGGTCCTTCATCTCCTTGGTCTTCCCCAAATCACTCACAAAAGCAAATTCCACCAGAGACAGAGAGAGACAGCTGCTTCTGCATATATTAATAATACACAGCTCTATAAATGATTAATAAAAGATACCACTGACTTTGAATTATGGTGTAGTAATTCATGCTTAGCTGTTTAGATGGCTCTCAGCCTTCATCCTGGCAGTGCAGGAGGCACCCGGGATGAATGATTATCCTGTCATGCACACTGTTGTTTCTAGTTGCTTAAATGGAGCACTGCACATGTTGGACAGGATCATGCAGCTGATTATGGCCCACCACATGGATGGTCACAATCAGACTGATTAACTTTTAAAATTGCTGAAAGATGCATCTGTGGGAATGGTGTCAGCCACAGACTGGGAGGGAGTCATCCTTTGACATGCTGGAACTTAGAGCTGGTCCAAAGAAATGTCTAAACTTGTGATCATTTTAATTTAATCACATGTGCAGATATTCTGGTGAATCCTATGGAGTGCCTAGTACAATCAAAATCCTGTTGTTCCTCTGGTGGTGGATATGTTCATGTTATCATTCTCCGGCTGTTCACTCCATGGGAAGTCATTGCACTCTCTGCTGTGCCTCTCCAAGTTCTCCACAATGATTACATTTGTGTGAGATCTATCCCTAAAATGGGAATATTAATTTTTAAAAAGCCTTACGAAAATGAGACTGTATTTAAAACAAACAAACAAACAAACAAACCCCCCCACCCAAACTGAGAAGCTGGGCGTTAACTGTAACTGGGAGCTGAGTAAAATAAGTTGTCCATGGGAGATAGAGAACAGGAGCAGAAGCACAACCCTGTCTAGTCACCTGCAGACAACTCAGCCAGTTCTCATTTACTTCCTGGTGATTCACCACATCCCAATGTCAATCAAAATGGATCAGAAAGATGACACCTGAAAAGTGCCAGTTTTTCTCTGTTAGTTACAAAGGGATCCTGAGGTGGCTCGCTCAAATATAGATGACTATTCTTCAGAGCCCTAAAACTTGGGGAGGTGAGGCTTGCCTTTTAAATCCCTGTATTCCCCACCCTCTGTAGCATTCTGTTAGGCTGGCAGTACACAGAGGAGTGAAAGGCCACAGCATTACTAACAACCTGTTCATCAAATAAATGTGTTAAAATACTGTAGTGGAGAAGTGACTGCTGATGTGGAGCTTGTATGGGTGTAAAATCCCCATAGAAACCTTGTCTCTGACTATGCCGTGCAAAGGCGAGGCAGAAAACCTGGTTGGGTTATCCCAGATAGAAGGAAAAACACCAAAGTATTTAGATCCACAAGTGAGGCCTTCCTCCTCTTCAAGGGAAAAAATGGGGCCCCAGAAGGAGTTTGGTGCCTTTGTGTTGGTTTATGAGTGAAGCAAGCCTTTGAGAAGAAAACAATGCTAATAGAGTCATCGCTCTGGCACATGAGCCCTGCTAGAAAGAAAGCCAGTTAATCCCCTCTATAGTCTCTCTATTTATACCCTTAGGCTGCACATAAACTGGCCAAGTACAAGAACAAAAGCTGACTAGAAAAATCACTCCTGTGATTGTTGTTCTCAGGAGCTATTATCCCCTTTATTAAGGAGCAGGCTCAGAACTACCTCTCTTAAGGACAATGTTCTGTAAAGAAATGTGATTATCATGCTGATTTAGGTGAAATTTGGCCCTCTGGCTTGCCTGTCCCTCTGCGCTCCCTGCCTACTTTCCTTACTGCGCTTTTAAGCGGTGATGCCATCAGCCAAGCTGGAGGAATGATCTGACCCAAGCCCTGCCCCTTGCTTCTTCCGGAGATCATTATCAACCTACAAGTTAAAATTGTCTTCCCAGCCATTACTTTAAGGCATTTGGTTATATAAGTTTTACAATAAATAGAAAAAAAAAATCTTGGACTATGCATTTGTGTGTCACTTTAGAGGTGGGATCTTCTAGAGAAGGGCAAGTCATGGGACTGTTCTCCAGATTACTGATGTCCTTTCTGGTATTTCCTTATTTATGCTTATTTAGAAATTAATGTATGTGGTATTTCATTTGTGTCTTTAGTATATCTGAAGCCCGTTAATAATTGGGATTATCTCCTCTGCAGTTTATATTTGAGAATAAAAATTCCTCACCAATACTCTGTTTCACTATGATTGAATGGAGATGCACCTTCTTGACCTGGAGGGCAATATGGCCCTGGTTCTTTTGTGTCAGCCAAATTAAAAGAGGAAAAAGATGGCTCTTCTGATCTTTCTACAAAGTCCACTTCCAGAGGTTTTTGAAGAAACCCATCCTTCATTGAAATACGCTTGACTGAGAAGATACTTTGAAAATATAGACTGCAATTCCTCCAGTGGTTTTCTTGGAGAAAAAGGAGCAGGAGGGATTTATCATACTTGTCTGTACCAAGCATGGAATGTCTTATTTGGAAAAATATCTGCATCAAGAATAGCTGTGTTGTACCTTACATTCCTGCAATGCAAATTGTTAAAAAGATCAGGTTAGACTTATCTGTAAGAATTTTACAAATTTTGACTAAATGTAACATTTCTATTTATGTATTGCCAGTATGATTGAGCATAATTCACTAGCTAACACAGACTTAAGGGGCCTGTGAACTGAATAATGGAGATTCTTGAAGTAAAGTAGTAAATATCTTTTTCAGGCTATGTGTTTACAGTTTTCTGACCATTCCAGTGTTGGGCACTGGAAAATCAAAAATTTTATCTACAGTATACCCTGACTTTTCAAGTCACAATCCTATTAAGGCCAGACAACAGGAATAAATGAAATCAATGAAAAGAGCCATACATTAATTTGTGGGATTTTTTGTACTCTATAAGCTATTTGTGAAATGAAATTAAGTTGCTCTAATAATGGCTTACTTATAGGTAGGCCAGATGAGACTGTTGGTGCTTAAAGACAGGGAATGTGTATATTTAAATAGATGAAACTCCTGTCACACTGGAAAGATAAAGCAAAAAAAGGATGATAAGATAGAGTGGTGTTTAGGCTCGTGTCTGAGGCTGACTGGAGCCAGATGCTGGATTTAGATGTGGTGGTTGCTGGATTCTTAAGAGCTTTCTGCTGCTGAGAGTGTGCCAGAGTGGGGCAGAGAGGAACTGCCCTGATGCAGTTGTGACCATAAGCTACAAAGTACAAGTATAGTCAGTCCTTTCTTTTGAAGACCAAATAAAAACCAGAAGCAACAGGAGAAAGCAAAGGTTTGAATTTTTTGCACAAATGAGACTCATTATGGGATATCTAACTGGGCAAATTGGGTGTTCCTAATTTTTGCAAAAGTCAGACAAATAAGAGGATGTTTATTAGAGCATATGTACAAATCAGGCACTTCTGAAGCTGGAGGAAAGGAAAACCTTTCTGGTTCAGACTTGAGGTTTGAGAAGGCTTATATCTTATTCCAGGGTGAAGAAGAGGGAATTTGAAGACCCTCCTGGCCACCATGCTGAATGTAGTCTCTTTGGGCTTGGCTGAACCTACAGATCATCTCTTGCACATTTAATCAGGAATAATCTAGGAAGGTGTTGCACAAAGCCACTAGCACCCATGTAGGATCTACGGCAGCAAATATGAGAGAAGAACCATTAGGAATGTCCTGACTCACTATTCTAAGAATTTCTTTCTCTATTAAAATATCTATTTAAATATTTCATAAGTTTTTATTTTCCTGAGAATTCAGCTTTAATTAAAGAGGGTTATCTGAAAAACGAAGTGGTATTCCTGAGCCAGATGTTTGCCAGCATTTTTGGTGGCTTTTTGAGAAGCCAGTCATGAGAACAAGCCTTCCATCGTCACAAGTCCTTCAGCATTCTCCTGGCCAAGCCTTGGTAGATGTTCAGCTTCCTCAGGGGGCTTGAATTTGGTCCCCTTCCACTTTCCTTCTGGCCTTGCTGATGTATTTTGAAGATGCATATTCGCAAGTCAAGACATCACATATTGCTTACTCTTGCTCTAGCAAAAGCAGGATTTAATATTAATGTTTGTTTACTCAACAGTGTAAGTTGTATTTAATCTAATATCTGTTAAATTTAATACCGATAAATTGAGCACTTTCTAAATGTATGTTCACATTCTGTCGTAGACTATTATATATGTGCTGTATAGATGCGATGCATTGGCTTTATAAACACAGAAATAAAGACAAGAATAAAAAAAGCTTTTGCAAACCAAGTAACTACTCTGTGAAATAATGGAACTTGGAGGGCTGCAGTTCATTCCATGGGCTCAGTTGATCTAATACATCATAAACCCTGAGAGGACAAGTTTGATCCCCCAGCTTTTGACTGTGTGTTCCTTCAACTCTCACTCTGGTTCTGGTGGTGTTTGGACCTGTAATGAACCAGGTTGACTCACTCATCCAGAATAAAATTGAATAGATAAAAATGGGAGAATTTTGTCTTAGGTTAATGAGTTGAATCATCTTCACAGAGGGCCTGAGAAATGCTGTGCATAGTGAAGGCTGATGAAGAGGGAGAATGATGACTCTTGGGTACTAGAGATCTGTTAGACCCACATAGCTGCCTCTTCCACTTCCCCAGCCGGGACACCAGAACATGGGTCTACAAGACTTTAAAGCACTCCAAGTGGGTCTTGCTGTTGTACCATGCTGTGCTGTGACGTGGTGCCCTGCTCTTTCTGTGCACCAGCAGTTGTGTCCACTGGCCCTGTGATGAGCTGGTTGAAGAACACTCAGAATTTGTGTGATTTTAGTTAGGTCCCTCCCATTTTTGCATCTTGAGCTGATTCTTCAGGATGTTAAGTAAACACAAGAGATAGTTGAAAAAATGTGCAGGAAAGCCTGGGGACACAGGATGTGACTGAGCTCTGACAGGAGTGGTTTAGATTAGAAACTGTAGGATTTAGATTGAAATTGTAGGCTTCAGTGCTACAACAACTAGTTTTCTGCATTTTTGTTTCCCCTTTGCTTGGGTGAATTTGAGAGGTACAGTTATATTTTCTGTAACTGACTGATTTTCTGTCTGTACAAAGCTATATGTATACAATGGCCCTAACTCTGATATCTGGGTTGCAAAGCTCTCTTTGTACCCACAAGATACTGAGAGCAGGCTATAAGAAGGTGAATCTGTCTAAAGGACAAAGGTACATTAATAATTTTAATAAGATCATACACAGACATGACAACCAAAATCCAAATTACCAACTCATGTTTGATCATCAAAAATATCTGCAGCTGGTGTAAAGAATTTGATGAGGTACAGAAATCAGCTAATAATTTGTCATAGACTCTGACAAGACTAGATCAGATTGTAAGAAATGGATGGACCTGTATTTCCAGGCTGATCCATGTGTCAAGTACAGTGTTGTGGAAAAGTTCCGGCACTGTTCCCATATGTACCATAGATCATACTTGAACTGCCTGCTGCTTTGGGCATACTTCTTGTAGTAAGGTACTTGACTGAGTTTGTGGTGCAGGTGATACCTGTGAACTGTGCACACCTTCTGTGTGCCTGGGACTGCTGAAAGCCTTTGGAGAACTAGACACTGTCTCTGATTTAGCAGTAAAACCTGTTTTCATTACTAGGTCTCAACTCCTGAAGACAGCCCAAATCCTCCAGCCCTGGAACTTTCAATAAGACATTGTTCATCCTGCTGGACTGCCAATAAGATATCATTACTTTAACTGCAAGATAAGAAAGGATTTGTTAATGGCTTGTCTTGGGGATGGTGACATTTATTCCCCTTATAGATCACTGGGGAAAAAATACAGGAACAAGCTGTTAAGGAGAGAAAATCAGTTTGGCACTTTTAATTTTACTATTATTATTATTATTATTATTTTAAAGAAGGTTTATTTATGCTTCTCAGGAAAAGTTTTAAGTTATGAAAAGCACAAATCCAGCCTTTTTCTTTTAGTTGTAGTCATGTGCAAAGCCAGTGATATAATGTTCATGTGTATATACCTTTTTAAGAGACAAAAAGAAATACCTTAGTGTCTTTTAAAAAAGAAAGCTGCTGTGAGCAGAACAGGTCTATAACCTATCATTAATCTGTGTCAGAACCCAGGACATCCCTCTGGCTGCCCTGGGTGGTCCAAGAGTTTGGCAAGGAGCTCAGGGACCTCAGCAGAGATGTCTGGGACCTGAGCAAGAGGGTTTGATATCTGTACAGGGGGGTTTAGGATCTGTACAGGGGGGT
>VZUI01066423.1:0-27628 GCA_013401135.1 Cettia cetti | reverse complement strand
ATTCCCAAATCTTTGCCTGAAAGCCCTTAATTGCAAAATTATAGTAATTTGGAGGGAAGGGGGGTTACATTCTCCATTCCAGGGAAAAACTCCAGTTTCCCCTGGCAGATACCTGTCTCTAAACCAGGACAGCCTCCGAAGAGTGATGGTCACACCTATGCACATCCCCACAGCAACACACGGGGCATCAAGTGATGCAGGACAATGGGAAATGGCTTCCCACTGCCACATGGCAGGGTTAGATGGGATAATGGGAATAAATTCTTCCTTGGGAGGATGGGGAGGTCCTAGCACAAGTTTCCCAGGGATGCTGTGGCTGCCCCATCCATGCTGGAAGTGTCCGAGCTTGAAGCAAGCTTGGGATAGTGGAAAGTACTTTTAAGTATGGGTTTTCGCCATGAATTCTCTTTCTAAGAGAAAATCATCCTCCCCATTTTTATTAGGGGCTATTTTTACATAAAATCAATTGTGAGCAACACTACAGGGAACAAAATGATATTTTTCTGAGTATGTGTTACACACTTCTACTATTACAAAAATCAGCAATTTACAAAAAGCTGTATGACTGTTAAGGTCAGAATATCTTCTTCTTTACACCCAAACCTCTAAACATGTCAGTAACTTGAACTTGTGGTAGACAAGACAATTTGTTCCCCACCACCAGTGCCATCATTTGTTTCTTCTTCCCTTCTCATGCAATCATTATGCCTCCATTCACTTACAGGTGAGATTATTTGACCGTTTTCAACTCTACATAAGACTTCAGACTTCTTACTTAGTTCAATTCCTTGTACATTGTAGCTGAAAGAAACTTTATGGGCAGAGAGAGTAATTCTATCCTGATAACTATCAAGTGAAGTTATAGAAGCTTTAATAAACTTGGACTGAACTAATGAGTTGCCCAGTTGAAAAAAAAGCATTGGAGTGCTTTGGAAGTGTTATAAAAGTGTCTGTAGTAGGCACTCATTCATGCAGTAATAAGTGCCACTATTCACCTCGGCTTCAAACTTATGTAGATGCATACCAGGACATGGAAAAAGAGATAGAAGGCAAGGCCAAAAACCAACAACAGAAAAGCCTAAGTCTCAAATTTAGAGCTTAAAACATACTGCTGTCAATCTCAAAAGTATTTTATATTTATATTCACAAACAACCTGTTGTTCATGAGGCAAAACAGAACATCTGTTACTCATCATTACCAGTTGTTATCACTGTTAATATATTTTCCAGCATCACCGGATTGTGCTGGTTTGGTGTTGCCAAACCAGAATCACCAATAAATGTCTGTGAACATGAATGGACTTTACAAGTCAATCCACTCAGCTGCATTCCCTTAAGAACACACTGAAAAATCCTCTGTGACTGGAGGAGGGCTTCAAATTTTTGCTGATCAGAGAGTAATGAAGTTCTCTTCCAAGAAAAATATCCAGGTCCATACATCTAAACCCTTGAAGTCTGGCAATCTAAAAGGATTCAGAACACCAAACAGAATTTGCCAAAAGTGAGCATTTTTCCTTCTAAGTAATGAATATATTGCTGATTTTTACACAATCACAGGATGTATACTTTTCTGTGGAATATAAAGCATTTATGGTTAATATAATTATGGTTTTCTAATCATTTTTACATCATTTCTAAAACTGTGTATTTCTACAGTCATAGAAACATAAATTCACATAATTATGTGACTATTTTTCAAACATGAATATAAGTTTACAACTGAGTCACAAGCCTTGTTATCATCAGAGTATGTATTGACTGTTTCCTCTCTTACTGCCTGGGTCTTAAATGGTCTGGTTTCCAATATCTTGTCACCACACTCCTTGAAAAAAAAAAGGTTTTTCTAAGCAGCATCTTATCAGACTTTTTGCCCTGCAAACTGATCACTTTTACTCGTTACTTGTGCTAATTGTGTGAGCCCCTTTATTAGTGGATCTCATTGGCAAAAAACTGTATCCATATCAGAGGATAGCTGTATTTATGGATTAGTTTTAGAAGAAAAATTACACAATTGACATGCTTGGCTTGAAAACAGACATAAATTGCATAATTATGGTGGAATAGATGTATCATAGAATTATCACAGAATGGTTTGGAAGGGACTTAAAAGCCCGTCCAGTTCCAAACACCCTGCCATGGATCAGGACATGTATCCCACTGTCCCAGGCTGCTCCAAGCCCCAATGTCCAGCCTGGACTTGGACACTGGCAGGGATCCAGGGGCAGCCACAGCTGCTTTGGGCACCCTGTGCCAGGGCCTCCCCATCCTCCCAGAGAACAATTCCTTCCCAAAATTCTATCCATCCCTGCCCTCTGGCACTGAGAAGCCATTCCCTGTGTCCTGTCCCTCCAGCCCTTGTCAAATGTCTCTCTCCATCTTCCCTTATAAATGCATAATTAATACTTAAAGGTGAATTGACAAAAGGAGAGGTGGTATAGTCATTCAAAGGAAGTGCTAAATTCTTCAACAGTAAAATGTGGCGCACACATGATGAAGTTGTGTGCTGAAACTAGAAAAAATCCTGGACTTCAGTTTATGTTTAACTATTCTGAGAGCAGATGTGATTGTCCCCTTTTATTCCGGGATGTAGTCTGAGAGGGAAAGAGAGAGGAGACAAGGGCAGAAGGTCAAGGACAAGGCTCACTCTACTCCAGGCTTCATCACCCAGAGCTTGGCCACTAAAACCATCAGTTTTGTGAATGGTTTTAGCCGGTGGGACTTTCAGCAGCAACACTCTCTGTATTCATCAACACTATATCATTGTACGCATTAAAAAAAGAAATTAAGCTTCTTAAAGGTTATTTGTTTGCATAAACAATGATAATGACAGACAATATTTTGGACAAACCACGGCACATTATTAATTATGGTCAACCCTACAGAATGTTGCTTTGAGGTTTGAAACAGCTGATTTGTCAATCTTCTCAATATTATCAATATTTCTTCTCAATATTATCAATATTTCTTCTTCATTATTCAATATTTCTTCTCAATCTTCTCAATATTATCACTATGATAATTTCCCAGGTCTATACAGGAGCTTATAAGAATGGTATAACTATTTTATTTATTTTTGTATATACAATTTATATGTGTATGTAATTATATACGGAAATAAAACACACATATATTTGTAGTTAAAACAGTTACAAACCAGTGGTGAAAGGATGTCAAAACTTCAGCCTTTTTTATTTATTTATTATCAGAACTCATTATCCTCATCCTACTCAAGTATTCTGAGAATGACATCTTGTCACTTTTTATGTCCTCTTCTGGGGCGTATTCAGACCTTCAGCAAAACAGTAATGAGTTTCAATGTTTAAAAACAACTATACAAAAAAAAAAAAGTAAAAAAAAAATCTCTTTATACTGCTAACATAAGTGGTATGATAGATTCCATTATCACCAGTCAACCTCAATCTACTCAGATATTGTTATAAACTTTTAAAATTATATATGAAGCTAGGTGTGGTGTTTTGATTTGGTTTGATTTTTCTTTTAACTGATTTATATCTACACTAGCTCCACAATTACTTCTTAGATCAGGGATGTGATCCTTTTTTTTTTTTTTCCCTTAACTCATTAAGTTGGTATGTATGTGGCTAGCCAGATAGAGGTGGGAGAACAAAAGTAATAAATAAATGACATCCTCATTCCTTTACAGAATAATTTTTTAAAAGTTCATCTGGTAGGAGGTTAAGTATAATGAGAAGTCTACTGTCTTGAATGGTACACAGAATGCTTGAATAATAATATTCTGCAGCCAAAGGACATGATCCCAATTTTTAGTAGGTATTTTTCCCCCTTTTTCAGATACATATGACCTCTTGGTTTTTAAAGTTAGTATGAAGTGAAATAAGTTTATGTAGAAAAATGATGATCTATACAGAGGAGGAATATTCCTGCCTGATCTAAATTGAAGAAACTCCAATATCTTAAAGCAGAAATGCCATCTGACAACTTGCTGCATATTTTGCTTATACTTATTCTTGTGTCTTGATCAATAGTATTATCTACTTTATCCATATTATAAATGTATATTCTGATTTCTTTTCCAAATTTTCCTACTTTAATGGAGCCTAAAGCTGCCCAAAAAAGGAAAGCAAGGAAGCAGAAACTCCATCTTTTAGAAATTTCATTCAGAGAAAAAAAGGCAGTAAGATTGTTATAAATATTCATCTGGTTTTCTGCCACACTAAAATCATAGATTTGGAGTAGAAGTGTTTCCTCAGTGAACAAGTGTTGCATTTTCTTGTTGTCTAGAGCACTTCCCTAATGTTTATGGGTCAGCCCCTCAGGTCCACATCACAATGTAACATCACTGTGACCCAAACATTGGTGGGGGGCCAAGAACAGCAAGGATCTCCTGCTGTAGCCTCACAAAAGAAACTCTGCAATATGTTGAGACTAGAGTCAATTTGGTCTGCAGTAAAACAACCCCTAATTTTCAGGTTCTAGTCCCACATTAAAAATCTGTCCTATAAAGGTCATTTCACCTCTTCATGGTTGAAGTATGGGATTAACAAATTATTCCTCTTAAGGGACAGATATGAGATCTTCTCAAAACATCCAGAGATCTAGATCACATACAGCTAACTCAAAATGTCTAATTTTATTCTGAAGTACTCTTAAGAACAGTGGATTATAATGTTCTCTCCCAAAGATCTATTCTTTGAATTAAACTGTTAAGAAAACCCAAAAGCTGTCTGCCCAAACTATAGCCCCATATTTCTAGTTTTGATGAGATTAGACAGTGAAATTATGTTTAAAATATTCAAACATTTTTCAGATACCTTATCCAGCCTTTTAAAACATTTGTCTTTTGAATTTTGTAAGGAGGTATTGTCTTGATTTGATTTGAAATTGTTCATATTTGAAAGCATAAAAATGATTGCATTGATCAAGAGAGACAGTAAGTGCACAGTGATAGATGAATTACATTCTAACCCAAACTTAATTTTATCAAACAAATCTTGAAGGAGAATATATTCTACCAAGATATCTGTTACAGCCAGGTTTTCAAAAACAAGCTTGTTAAAAGCATTTATATTCTCAGTAATGTCAAGCTGTGTCTGAGAATTCATTACCAAAAGGCAAAGTGACAGACTTTAATTATTCTACATTTAAAAAGTGGATATAAATATTACGTAGAAGATTTTTATGAACACATAGGGGAAATTACAATGATAAGCCAGCAGTGGTTTTCCAGCACATTGGGGCAGCCTGTCCTGCAGCACCAGCAAACTTTTGCTTGCCGATAAGGACAGCTACAAAGCAATTTCATTACCCATTCATTGAACCACAGTGCCCTGTTTGTCCTTGGAGAATTTTTACAGAT
This sequence comes from Cettia cetti, assembly GCA_013401135.1. NCBI lineage: Eukaryota > Metazoa > Chordata > Aves > Passeriformes > Sylviidae > Cettia > Cettia cetti. The sequence continues at coordinate 22,290 of VZUI01066423.1, read as the reverse complement.
GTTTGTAATTTAGCAGGACATTTCTAAACCCATTAATCCGGGGTCCACTGCCAAAGCATGATTTGATCAAAGGCATTAAGTTGTTGTTTCCCTTGTTTCAATCTCCAATTTGAAATACAATAAAAATAACAAAAAGAAGCAAACAAGCAAATAAAAAATGCTCCGTACATTTTAAAAGTAGTTTACTTTTTCATGTCTTACACAAGGAAATGTTATGTCCTTTTCCATTTTAGCATATTCAGCATTTTTTCTTTTTTTTTTCTTCATAAATAGTGCATTAAATACAACCAGCTTTATCTTAGAGCATGGTGTAGCAGTATCACATGAAAAATCTTGGTTAACATTTTAAAGCCTGAAAAGAATAATTTCTAGAGAGTAACTGTAAATGAGACTGGTAACTTTTATGCTTTTTTGATGTGTTTGCTGAACTCACTCTTCCACACCACAGACTGGTTCCTTACAGCCAGGCAGACACTTCTGCTGAAGTAGGGACTACACCTTATAGCAAAATGCATCTGAGCAGCTAGCATAATTATTGTCAGATTCCTCCTGAAGGTTGTAATTTCAGCTCCTGAGACATCATAAAAATAGAATGGGTATTGATATAAACATGGATTTTAAAGCTCAGCATCTTACAGCATCTTATTAATACGGTAATACAGGTGATAGCTGAAGTCACAATGGAATATTTCATGCTGCACTTTTTTTTCTCACATAAACACTAAACCACATGATGGAGAGGTGAAGTTTTGGCATACAGTTTATTTTGTTCAGGTTTATTTTTGTGTACCTTGCAAAAAAAAAGGTATGAAGAATTAAAGTAGCCATTTGGGTTATTCTGCATGCTCTAATATGGCTGCCTTTTTCTTCAAGGAAATTTGTGAGCAGGAACAAAGTGTGTTTGTTATTCAGAGGAGAATATTTGTATGGAACCGTTAGATTTTTATAACAATTTTAAAGCCTATATTTACTACATTATGAGATTTACAGTTCAAGGTTAAAACTCCCACTCTCATTAAAATAAGCACATTATTTCCTTGTTTCATAAATGCTGTATTACAATATAAAACTGAGCGTACAAAGGAACATGATCTAGCAAAACTGAAGGATCAACACTAGTCCAAGATGGGGGCTTTATACAGCGAGGAAAGAATGTTTCAAAAAAATTTATATTCTCCCTCTGAAAAATGTGCAGGATACTTTCACATGACATTTCTGACCCACTCAGTGGCCACAGAAAAAGTCCCCAACAGAGCAGAGAGGTCAGTGTTTGGAGCAAGGTCTCCCTCTGATCTGTACCTGCAAGAGGGAAGCCAGCCCCTCATTGCAAATTTAAACCAATTACATTTCAGTAGCAGCCTATCTCTTAATGGTTACAAATTTATGAGCTCCTGTTAATTTTTAAATAGCAAAACAGAAAGAGTAGCAGCACAGATTGCTTCCAATTCATGTTTAACATCATCTGCTTGATAAAAGTAGACCAGAAAGGTTATGGAGCCAAAACTTGCATAGTCAGCATTCATTAAAGAAGTAGCCTTGGCTTCTCTGAGACTTGTACAGTTTGGCATGAATATGTCACAAACTTTCTGAACACTGGGGAGAAAGAAAAAGAAGTCAGGGCCTTTTTGTCTAGCTTGTGCTGAAATAAAAATTACCTCCTCAGCACTCTGAGAATGACTGTCTTTCCCTGAAGCTTCTTAGTTTGACATGGGCACTAGACCATGCATCTGGATTGAACCCAGGTGAAGAAAGTAAATTAAAAGAAGTTTAGCATTGTTGAAGAGCAAATTTGCTGTATTGTTGCTCTAGGGACATTAGTAAGTAGAAATATATCACCAAGAATTAATAGCATTTCTTATTTCCCTGTATACTTGAGAAAGGAGGGGATAAGTCATTATCTTGAGGTGGGGTCAATTTCTGTATTTTCTGGAATATTCCTGCCTGGACTCTGGGCCAAACTTGCCTTGACAACTGTCCTTGTCAATATCCTCACAGGAGTGTGATCTATGTTAAGCTACCCAAGGATTTCTGAATTCTGAACCCAGATCTAATGTTATTTTTCTACAGGAACAAGATCTCTTGTAATTAATTTCTGTAACTTGATGCAAGTAATCCCTATCCAAGCAATGAAAAACATAAGTAAATTTGTTGGTACTTGCAAAGTTATATTAAATTTCAATTAGATTTTTTTATTCCATATCATTTTCTTATTGGAATTATTTAGTTAGAATTCAACTTCTTTGGTACTTTTGGCTCTGTGGAGCTCAGTGCTTATCAAAAGCATTGTCTTCTGGGTTCCTTACAAGTAGAAAAAAATGCAATCTTCAGTTTCAAAACTGTCTTGTTTGTTCACTAACTTTTATAATATTTTTGTCAGGCTATTAAAGTACTTTTCTTTCCCACTGAAGAAAACTGTGAAAGACATTTGCCTGGACTGGAGATACTCAGTGACAGTGGCCAATTTTGACATGCATTTAAATTCTGACTGGGAGCAATATGTTTAAAGCTTTAATTAATGAACAATCTTGAGCAGATTGAAACTGAAATACTTATTGTGATCTTATGAGCACCTCAGCTACTTAGAGACAGCCAGTACACAAATGACTGACAGAGAGACTCCTGAAAGGAAGACACAGATCAGTCCACCAATATATTCCATCAGAAAACTATTTTTTACAGCTGAATTGTCATCACACAAATATTTGGCTGTAAATTAATACTTCAGTATAAAAGTTTTCAGTGTAGGCCAGTAAGTTTCAGTGCCTTAAATGTCTTGACTTAATTTTATAGAGTAGGATGATACATAAGTCTCATGTTAATTTTTCGATGTAGTTATATATGAAGGACATATGAGCACAAAAATACAAGCCCAGGTTTTCAGCCTCTGGTATGTATGCTTAACAATTTGGCCAAAGATTCCTTCAGCAAAAGGGTATTGAAGTCTGGTTTTAAGTGGTTTAACCTTGGACAGCTTTACAGTGTATCCTTCATCACATGAGTTTATGATTAATTGACCTCTCAAGCTATTAAACTATTCTGCCTTGTGTTGTTAGCCTGATTGTAAATCAGCTCACTATTTTTCCTAATATTTTCCAGTGGTTTTAAAGTTAGTGTGGTTGGAAGGATATTGCTCTTCTTTTCAGGATCAAAATGTGCTTCTCAAAGAACTTTTGCAACAGTTTTGTGTTTAAAAGACACATAGTTTTGAGTGGTTTAAGATAATTTCTTTTAGCAGCCTCACAGATAAATCTTCATAAATTAGTGCTTTGGCTAGGCTGGAGATTAGCCCAAGTCCAGCTGCATGACTCACTGCGCATGAATTCACCTTGCTTTCCTCACATGCACTAGAAGGTGTGACTGCCCGACTGGAGCATGAACAGGCACAGAAAACAGAAACCTAAAATACACACAAAGCTGTTTATCAAACACACCGCTTCTACAGTTCAGCTTAACTTCTTAAGGAAAAGACTCTTTTGAGCATCCATATTTACATGCCCTCTTTTTCCTTTTTTTTAATATATTGTGGTGTTTGCCCATTTAATAGAAGTTCAGACATTTTGCAGGCAAATCACCAGGCGCTTGTGGGCGCTTGAGACACACACACACAACTCCCTGTTTAGATTCAGCATGAAACAAATTGACAGAAAGGCAGCAGCAGGGCAGTGTGCATGCCTTCTTACTGGATGTTTACTTGATTTTTCACATTGCCACTGCTTCTGGATCTCAGCATGTGCATTTCCCTGATAAGGTTGCTCCCTGTTTTCCAAAGTCCATACTGCTGACCTTCCATTCAAGTGGAATAGAAAGACTGGTGCTGGCTGTAGCAGATTAATATGAGCTCTGATCATGTTGGTTTTGATTAAGGTGCTGAGGTTACAGAAATGTAATTTGTATCCCACAAGGTACCATAATATGAACAGTGACAGCAATTAATCCTTTGCCTTCTGATGGCAATGATAAAATAGCTGTTGATGCTTCTAATAACGTCATTCACGTTCCAGAAAGCAAAATTTACCTGTCTCATAAAGGAAAAAAAATTATGTTTTCCATCTCTCTGAAAGTTTTTAGTCTTTGAAGCCAATGGTTGTTCTTAGAAAGACAATATGTTTTAAATGGTACTTCTGAGAACCTTATTAACAACAATTTTGGTTTCTCTAGAATACTATAAAACTGTCGGATATAAAAAAGAGAAGAAAATACAGAGTTGCTCCAGAGGACAAAAAAGTTAAATTTGCAACTATTTCTCATATAATTAAACAAAATCTTTGAAAATCTATTGATTAATACTGAAATCATAATAGAACCTAAATGTGTGGTTTCTCTCACAAGGAAGAGAAGGGTCAATCTATCCCCCCCAATGAGATACTCTTTGCAGTAATATTTACATTTGTTTTATATTTGTTATTTATAAATATTTTGGTGTATATATTATCTATATCTTTAAAGCATCATAACAATATTGGAAAAATCTGTGGAATTATGACATTTTTTCCTATTATGTTTCAAGAGAAACAATATATTAGGCTGTTGTCAGTATGAAATTACGTATAAAATTGCTCCCTTTCCTTCCTTTGTGTTTTTGTAAACAAACTTGTTATCAAAACCTTGTGTTCCTTTTCTAAAACACATTACCACTGGATGTGCCTCTACCACATCTCCATTTTTCAGGGTCAATTAGAGGCAACAGTCCAGGAGCCACAACAAAGCCACATCCTCAAAACTGGAATACGGGAGCATACAAAACTCTGTGAAGCTTCCAGCTACTGCAGTCTCCCTTTTTGTGGAAGTGAATAAATAATGCAGGAATTTGAGTCTCCTAAAAGAACAATGACAAACACAAACCTGTCACAAACCATCTCAGATCTGTATCAACCTGGAGTTTTAACTGCCAGCAAAGTTAGTATGGATGAGCACAAGAGGGTTGTGGAAAAGGTCAGGAATTTAGGGAACTTTAAGTGCACTTTGATGGTGTAATATAGATGAGACATTGAAAACACTTCTCATGCATTTATGAATGTTTGTGTAAGGGATTTAGTTAATTAGTTTTACAGCAGCAGCTTCTAAAACAATAGCAACCTCTGGCAGTGAATCAAGCAAAATAATGGAAACTGAGTGAATAATGCACAGAATTTAAAGCAACATTTTATATGCCATAGCCCACAATTTTGATTTCATCCAAGTGTAATTGAGTACAGCAAAGAGAAAAAAGACAGTCTGAAGAGGGCATTCTGACATGTTGAACTATGAGTGGGCCAACAGCTTTAAATTTACCTTGATTTTGTGTTGTAGTATAAACAATATTAAAGGCTGCTTCAATGGTCAGATTCTGAGAGTAGTGGTTGAAGTGTTGCACTCTGCCTGGGTATTTGTAAGTGGAATACCAGAGGAACACTGTCAATGATCCTGAAATGGTGATGGAACTTTCTGTTCCATTATGGATGCCAGGAAGTGGAATAGAAACTGTCCTCCAGCCATGGAGTTTTTAAATGTGGGAATGGAAAAAGCCTTCATCTCCAAGCTGGCCCTATTTCAGGGTGGAGGTCAAACAAAACTCCTGGGGTTCCTTCCACCAAGAATTCTGTAATTCTCTAATTCTGTTCTGTGACTCCTTTGCAAAGAAATTTCTTTAGAACATTGTGCCCTTTGTGAAGGTTTCCCTGCTCATAAGGAGATGTGATAGGAAGATGCATTATGTGGAGAGCTATTAAAAGCTTGGATAGTCTTTGCCTCATTTAGGAAGAGGGTGGTAGATTCTTGTACAGGTGACCTTTATTATTTCCTTACTAGCCTGTTTCTGCCCAATGGCCATTTGCAATGATAAAAAAATGATGCCTATACCTCTTGCAGGTTACAAAGTCATCAGCAACCCTTGTAAATAGATAATACATCTCCAGCTAAACAACCTTGTTATCCATCTACAACACTGCCTATAACTTTAAATAACTTAGGATTAGAGCTAAATAGACTTTCTTTATGGCCTTGAATTAATAGCTTACATTCAGATAGTCCCCATTGCATGAGCAGGCATTGACGTATGGTTGACATCAGTGCCAAAAGTGATAAATTCAGAAATGAAATTGCAGAGTTAGGACCTTTGATTGGCTGATGCTGCAAATTCTTCTGTCCCAAAAGCATCATAGCCCAGTTTAGTATTACGAAGTCATTACACAGACTGATGAATTAAAACCATTTAGAATTCCTTTCTTGATGTTTTATAATTGAGTTGAGCTAAGACATAGACTTCTAAGGCTTTTATCAGGAATTCAAGCAAAGATTACACCTTAGCAATTCAAATATGAAGGTATACAAGGATTTGATTATCATCCTTAACAGAAAGAAAAATATATGCTATAAAATCTATGCCTTGTGTTTTTTTAATTTTGTCCCTTTACATTAACTTTTAAAGTTTTTATGAAAGATCTGATTAACAGTAGCTATATTTTTGCCTTAACCCTCTTGCTACTGCTTTTTTTCTTCAATAATTGATTGCTTTGTAATCAATTATAGTTTGTTATGGTAATTCAAGTTATCAAGTTTTAATTTTCCCTTCTATCCTATGCAAGGTACACACAGAAAAATATTCCATGCTGAAAATTGTTATATAAAAAAATAATGAAATCTGAATTAAACAGTCTTCAGCAGACAATTTGGAGTATTAGATTGTTTCTGGTTAGGTCATCTTAGAAATATCACCCAGAATGGGTGTAGATAAGCAGAAGGGAAATACTGAAGTACAGCTGGAACTGAGACTTCAGATGTTAAGAAAGTGGTGGCCTTTTGTACTTTGACAGAGCTCAAACTCAAGAAGTACACAACACTGTAATGAATAAACAGAGTCCAGTAGGAACATTCTCCATCCAATTGCAAATTTTTCCGGGAACCCAATACATTCACTTTGACTGATTAACCTAGAAACAGGAACTGTAAATCCAAACATCATTCTTCTTATCTCCTTGAGGGAAAGGGCATGCACAGCATGGCAGCTTGTGCAACAGCACCAGGAGTGCACCAAGCTATTTCGGAGATTACCATCTGAAAAGCATCCATTCCAGAGTTAACTTCACAAAAAATCATGCATTGGATTTTGTGAAGGACTTTTAGAGACAGTCAGCTACCCACTCTATTGCTCATTCCATTGTTACAAAAGCCTTGATAACACTTCATCATTTACAGTGCCCTGGGTCTTTTTATGTTCTCTTAGTGCTCCTGTTGAAAATGTTTGAAAAGACAGCTTTGTTGAGCACAAAACTTTGTGTGCTGTCAAAGCTAAAAATCCTTGAAAATGTTTCAGAAAACTGAATGCAGATTTCTAGACAGAAGTCTGTGTTCATATTTAAGAGCAAGTAAAATAAGTTGAAGAACAACTGAATTAAATAAACCCTCAAATAATCTAAATAAATATTTATTCTGCACTGTTGTTGACAGGACAATACAGATAGCTGTCGCATGAGTGTTTTGTGTATTTGGACAGCAATAATTTGAATTCAAGTACCTAATCTTAATGGAAATTTGCTGCGGATCTTGTAATTTTCATTGTCTTTCCCTTGGTGGCTTGTTAAGGATGAATACAGCCCACCTGCAGCAAGTAATAATTCAAATATCTAAAAATGTCTTGAAAACACATAACTACACTTCCAGATCTAGGTCCTAGCAATGATGACTCTGTTTTAAGTTATTATCACAAAGGTTTTTTTACAGTTTCTTAAAAGAGTAATTTGTATGAATCTGAAAAAAAAATTTAAATAGACGTTTACGCAGAAGTGATGGTACAATGATTTTATGGAAATTTCATAGGAAATTACCTGACTCCATACCAGATTTATGCATTTACCATATGCTAAAGCCACTGTTTTTCATTTTTATCAAGTGTTTGAGAGGGTTTATTGTTTGATTTTTTTTTTTACTCACTTGCACAACTAGAGTATTAAATTACCTATAAAGAATATGTGATTATTTACATATGTGAATGACATGCCTGAATCCAACTGGAAATTTTCCTCAAGAACAAATACAGTTTTCAGAATAGTCCAAGTTGTATAGATGGGTTCTTATCCTTATGCCTTCACATTTTAGGTATCTTACTCTTGATTCTCAAAACGTATTTTTACTGGTTCTCTTCTTCCATAAGCTTATCTTGTAATGAAATACCAAAGTTGCTCATTTTGACCTCATCAGACTTGCTCCTACTTGATGTTCCTGTTTTGTAATTATTTTTTCCAGGCCAAAACTCACCATAAAAATTCAGTATTTATTTTTCTTTTGAGTGTAGCAGTGAAACTGCTGATTACTAGGGACTTCAGACTTCAGTATCTTAGGTGGCTTCAAGTGTAGACAGAGAATAGAAAGCATGGGGATGTTCATATCCTCAGGTACCAAATATGTCCAAAAAATCAAATGTCAGAATTTCCTTTTTCTCTCACCTTGAATGAACAAATTAGTATAAACAAGTAATATCAGTGGACTATCACCTAGGTCTGGTAGTCTATTCTGCTCTTTCTCCATTCCTTGTATTTCCCCACACCCCACACAATAAAGTGAATTGGTACTGGCCATGGCTATGTCAGATTTCAGGAATAATAAAGTTCATGTTACGTGTTTGTTGGCTCTGTGTAAGACTTGAGAAAAAGATGGAAAGCTTTCCCCCAGGGTGGGGTGTGAAGGGGGAAGTTGGTTGATTTTGGCTTGCCCTTTAAATGATACAGTATCATTACAGCAAAAGATACTGTATCATTTAAAAGGTAGCTCAAGATAGTTTTGGCAGTCGATCACAGAACAGACAGTGTGTTTTTTTCTGCATGCAACTTACACATAGCTCTTCAGAAGATTAATAACATCCCATCATGAAGAGCAAAAGCTGGGAAATTATTGCTAAAGCCATGGTGGTTTTCCTTCATTGGACCTTCACACTTTTCTGTTGAGTACTAAAAAAAAATGCAGAAAACCCTTAGAGACAGTTAACAGCAAATCTTTAGAAATATAAACAGACAGATGATATGTTTTCAATGTCAAAAATTAAAGAGCCCAAAGTGCAGGACAATAGCCTACTATTCCTCTTTGTCCTGGTCTAATGACAGCATAGGTGTGAATTACTTGAGGACATTATTTGGGGAACTTCACCACCATGGCTCTGAATTTCTTCATATATCTGATGAGTTTTCCATGTAACCCTTAAATTATAGATCCTTTAAGTTGTCCTGTCTGACCTTCTTCTTTCTCTCCAAGCCCCTGTTATCCCAAACCCTGTCCTTTTGGAGCCTAAAAAATTCCAGTAATTGAAAACATAGCCTCTTGCATAATATTTTTGTAGATTTTTTCCCTTCTTTTCAAGAAGTAGGTCAATGTTTTACACAAGTTCCGCTGGGGTGACCCAGTTGCAGTGTGAAGGGAATGAGAATAACAACATCAAACATGCACAAGAGCCCTCAGATCCCTTTTACTCAGGATGACTCTGCAGGTCTCAGGACATGGAGCAGCACGAGGGTGTTTTTAATAACATAAAACCTGCTGCATCTCCATATGGCTCCGGGAAAGGAAAGAGGAGCAATACCCAGGGGCTGGATTACTACAGCAAAGCTGGTTCATTTGCTTAGTAATTGTGACTGATCTTAGTCCTAAATGTGGCAAAGGCCAAGAGAAAGGAGACACTAAGGGGACTCACCAGTTTGGGTGCATTAACACAATCACCATGATGGATTTAGGACAGAAACAACACAGACATAAACACTTAGTGCTGGAAAAAAGAAAAGTATCAAACAAAGCTGTTATTATCAGCTTAATTTCATTTTGATGACACGAAAGTGGATTTGTATACTAATTAGAAATCTAAATTACCAATGTCTTTTCCTATATCTTTTCCCAGGAAAGTTATTTATTGTAATATTTTGCAATTAGGCTTGGAGGAAAAAAAGTCATGAAACTCATTTGCAGTGTTAGAAATACTGTTTTTAAAAGCTTGATTTATCAATAACATGATTATGAAAACTTCTAATTTTTTTAAATTGGTTACTCTCTGTAGCGCCTTTCTGATCATGTTAGTCCTGAATTTTTAGAGTGTAATAATATAGGATATATTAAAAAAGTATTATTCTTTATTACCAAAATATGCTGGATGATGGAATTGTGTTCATGATGTAATATTATTGCCTTATTACATATAGGAAATTTGAAAAAATTTAATTGAAAACTGAAATGGAAAATTCTCACATCATGTAACATTTACATAATTTGTGCTTTGACTTCGGGAGGAAAAAGAAAAGAAGGATCACCTTGGTGTGGAAACACAATTGAAAATAAGACCTGTTCTGGTTTCAACTGGAATAGAGTTAGTTTCTTCACAGTAGCTGTTCCAGTGGTGTGTTTGGGCTTGTAATGAGAATACTGTTGATAACACATGGATGGTTTGGGTTTTCACTCAGCTGTGTTTATCTAAGCCCAGGATTTTATTTTCCTTGCCTTCCCCTCTGCCAGTGAGGGGATTCACAATGGAAGCTGGGAGGGAATATAGCCAGGACAGATGACCCAAAGTGGCTGAAGGGATACTCCACACCACAAAACATCATGCCCAGTGTATAAACTCAGAGAGTTCCCAGAATCACAGCTGATCCAGGCTGGGGAAGAGGAGTGTGGCATCAGACATCAAGTGATGAGCAACTGTATTGTGTATCACTTATTTTTCCTTTTTATCATCTTTATCATTATAATTATTACTGTATTTATTTTTATTTTCAGTTATTAAACTGTTATCATACCAGTTTTAATTTGATTTTCCTCCCCATTCTACCAGGATGGACAGAGAAAGAAACGGTGAGTTGGGCAAGTAGCTGTGTGGTGTTTTGTCTCCAGCTGAGCTTAACAACAAATGTTAGAAACATTTTAGAAACCACACAGTAGCAGAATTGCATTGCTGTCTCTTCGCATTTCTACAGCCCTGGATCAAGGCTGTTATGATGCAGAAGAAACCCTGGCTTCCCAAATAGCCTGGGTTTTTTGGATTGTAGTATGGTTCCTTCTCTGGCTTTGAAATACGTTTGTCTCCAGTGACCTGGTGCTGATGGCATGTATACAGTACCAAAACTGGCTCAAAAATTTTATATTGTTGATACCTGTTTCTTCAGCTTTCACTGTCTCTCTCTGGAAGGTATTACCTTCCATTACCTCTACAATATCTTTACTTCCTCAACAGTTTTAAATCTGCATTTTAACTGGCATTGCCACCACCACAGAGACCACAGAGACCCCCATGCTTTTGCCTTATGGAATCACAGAATTATGAGGGATGGAAAGAACCTCTAAGATCTCTGAATCCAACTGATAACCCAGCACTGCCAGGTCGCCACTCACATCCCGAAGCACCACATGCAAAGTTTTAGCACGAGAGCATTGGACAACAACCACCTAATCTAAGTGAAGGACCATGATAACTGCTGTGGTTCAAAACCTGTCATTAGCCCAAGATGAGCTCTCCTTCAAAATGACAAGTGAATATGCTGTCAAACTGACCCAATCATTATGAAAAAGTTATTGGATGACAGTTTAAGGTAAGCATAACACACAAAATACAGTGTCTGACTCTCTATTATCTTTCCCACATGATGAGCTCTGTGAGACCATCACATTCTTTGGGGATATTATTGCGTGTTGGTGATAAAACACCTTCTGCTTCAGAAGGTTGGAGCAGGTTTTGAACACATACAAATTTAAACAAGCAGCTTCTGAGAGCATGATTTACGTAGCAGACCATCTGTCTGTTCTGTCCTGCTTTCCCACATGTCCAGTTGTTCCCTTAGCCATTCAATTTAGATTTCACAGCACCACCAGACCAGGGGAGGTGAGATGGGAATGAATATCTCTGTTATGTATGTATGATTTCATTATTATGTATGATTTTTGGGTTAAGAGTTACAGACCAGCTTTCATTCAAGGTCTGCATGCTATTGCTTTATACTATATTTTTCTTTCCTTCTCAACATGCAAAGTTGAGACAAAAATTTCAAATATTAAAAAAATTCACCAGCCTCTACCAGAGAGATTAATAATCCATACAGTCTATGATCATGAAATGATGGAGAAAGTAAAATAGATATATAGGACCTCATATAATCATTAATATATTTATCTTATTTTACTACTGATAGTTTCTAATTTATGAGATATTGCACTTAAAATTGATGTCATAAACTTTAATAAAATTAATTCTTTTTGTTAAAAATCCATGAAAAATATTTCAGTAAAGCATTTCAGTACTTAAATGCATTCATTTACTAAAAAAAATGCTTGGGAAATATCTTCTCTCCTACCACCACTATGGAGCATTTGAAAACATTACTCTGGGTAAAGATGGGAGTTTTTTTCCACTGCTGTATGCCAACATGAAGATAAGTGCCATCTGTGAAAGGGATCTTTTTATCAGGCTTCAACAGTTGTAGGGAAATGTTAACAGAAGTTATTGTTGTGAGGAATGGGAAATATATCCTAAGAGAAATGGATACTTCTAAAGCACTGAGTGCTGGGACACAAAGAAAAGTTCTGTTTCAGTTTATAAAAGATTCCAAAGGTCACACTCCATTCCCTCCTGTGGCTGTGGCCAAAACAAGAGTGTCAGAAACATTCACTCCAAAGCTGTAAATGTTTTGTTTCTCCAGAAGAAAGCAAGAGTGTAGGGAGTGTTTCTGACCATTTTGAAATCAAAGACTATAAGGAGTGATGTGTTCATTTAGATATTATGCATGCAGATTTTTTTTTAAAATTGGAAAACATGACAATTTAAGTGTCTGTCAAAAAGAAACAAAGTAACTTAGCACAAGGAAATTGATAATGCCCCTGTAAATTAAAAATAAGGCCTTGAAACTACATTTCTGGATGTAACAATTTTTTTAAAAGAAACACAATTATAGTCATACAGGGGTCCCTTCTAGATAGCATTTATTTTAGGGTGAAAGGTTATAATTTTAAGATAACATGGTCTTGATTGACATAGAAAAGAAGTTTGGAAACTTTTCTGTAGTAAGTGGAGTGACTTGGTGCTTATTCATACCTAAAATAAGTTCACATGTGACATTTTAAAAGATTAATAGTCATCAAGAATAAATAATCAAATAGGCAAAACGGTGAAAAAATGGGGAAAAATCATGAGAGGAAAAGCATAACCTTCCTCTTTAACCATTTGAGTGTGCCCAGAATAAACCCATTTCCCTTGAACATCTTCTCTCAGAGATTTTTTGGTAAGATCTGGAAAGCTTCAGTCTACTGACTCAGAGATGAATGGCCCAATACCTGTGCCCTGTGTGGGTCAGATCCTCTGGAGCATAAGTTTTGGTCATGGATACACACAAAATATTTGACCAAATGGATTTATGCATAAAACAAGGAAATGTTGTTTGTTTGTTTGCTTTTGTTAAAGCATAAAGCATTTTAATATAAGAACTGATAAATCCATTCTGCTTGAATTAATCCTGTGAGTCTATACTATTAGATTATATCATTTCAAGGGGACCATGGTTCTTTGCTGTAAAAAAAAAAAAAAAAAAAAAAAAAAAAAAAAAAAGGCTCATACAATTTAGAAAATAGAAAATGCCTGAAATGAGAATATCGAAAAAAAAAAAGAAGACAAAAAAGTGCATAAAGTTGTACAGCATAAAAATCTCCAACTGCATTTTTTAACCCACACAAAAAAAAAGCAAAAATTAGGGTGAAACTTTTTGGCTGAAATGTCTTACTGATACTTGTGATGAGCATCAAAGAGAAGCAGACTGTCAGTACAACTGTATGCAAAATTCACTATTGAAAATAGCAAGAATTTATATGTTTTCTGAATACAAACTTATTCAATATATGTATGAATTTTACCACAATATTACAACTGAAGTAAGCAGTTTCATTGGCATAATTACAAATTCATTTTCTTACAAGGTACTTCAAAGACTGAAGATCTCCATACAGTGATATTTGGATTGCTGCCTGAGGAAAATAGTCTCAAAATGTTTTAGAGTCTGTGGTTTAGCACCTCTGAACATAAATTCACCCCAAATGATTTAATAAAGTCATATTTGATACCAAATAGTGGTGATAAGTAGATTTGCTGTATTTAGACATTGACATAGTATGTCTTGGCTGCTGATGTAGATGATAGAATTCCATGGAAGACAGTTTTGAATCTTAAATAGGAAAATGAGTTACTAGAAAGGGAAATGTTATTGTTAAATAGTACAAGATGATACTTTCCACTGGTCACTACAGCATAGAAAATTACAACTGTGTTAGTAGACATATTTTTGCATATTTTTGAAACAAAACTTTTCACTGTGATCGTGAAGAATGACTGGTGAGTAACTGTGCAATTTGGAAACTATTGGACAGATATAAGATGGTACTGCCCACTATGATTCCTCTTCCAGATCCACCAACATGAATCTCTGATGAGTCTTTGGGATGAAAGCTCCAGAAATATGAGCATCTCTAGAATCAGAGATCTGAGATTTGGGATTGTTCAGTCTGGACAGGAGAAGCTTTGGGGGGACCTCACTGTGGCCTTGCAGTGCCTGAAGGAGCTGCAGGAAGGATGGAGAGAGACAATTGGCAAGGGCTGGAGGGCCAGGACACAGGGAATGGCTTCCCAGTGCCAGAGGGCAGGGCTGGATGGGATATTGGGAAGGAATTGTTGGCTGGGAGGGTGGGGAGGCCCTGGCACAGGGTGCCCAGAGATGCTGTGGCTGCCCCTGGATCCCTGGCAGTGTTCTAGGCCAGGCTGGACACTGGGGCTTGGAGCAGTGTGGAACAGTGGAAGGTGTCCCTGCCCGTGGCAGAGGGTGGTACAGGATGGCCCAGACATCTTTGTGATTCTGTGTAAGAAGATGTTCCCAGAAGTGTTCCTTGCTGGAGACACTAGAAGAGAAGCCCCCACTGTAAATGGGTTTTCTTACAGATTCTCCCATGTGAGGTCTTCGTCTGAGTGGTCTGCACTGACTGCAGCCTTGTCAGAAGTGATTCAGCTGGATAAAGAGGAGACTTTTGTGATTTGTGAGGTGTTTGGGTTTGTTCACTTCATTATTTGTGTCATTGAAAAGCTATCTTGTGACTTTAAAAGCATCTGTGACTATGTTGCCTGTTTTGGATAGTGCAAATGTTCTGTTTGCATTCCTTCAGACAAAACTCAGTGTGATTGCAGATAATTGCAAAAGAGCAGCAAAACTGCAAAAAGCACAGGGATGCCTAACAAGTGCAGTAAGCAGAGTTGCCGATCAGTTTCTTTTCTCTCCTTAACTACATGGCCTAGTTTAGAGGTAAAATGAGAAATTTTAGCAGAGACAGAAAGTTCTATCTGTCATTAACTGTGATCAAAAAGGCATTTCTGCTATGCAGAAAGATGTTGACAAACATGGCCAAGGCCAGGGTGTGGCATAGAGACTGGTCTGCCCAGAGCAAATCTAAGGATTGAAAAGTCTTGCCAGAGAGTTGAAATGTGACTAAGGAAAAAATCTGAGCTTGGAGGCCGTTGTTCCATGAAAGGTAGGCACCTGTAATCAAGAGATTAATAGGCTCTCAAATCCATGCTGCTGTTAGACCACAGTGTTGTACCAGCAACAGCTGAACCCATGCACTTTTACAGGAAAAACTAAATCTGGGAGATAGATTATCCCCAACTGCCCCAGATTATTTTTGAGGGAAGCATGTTTATTACTGAGACAACAGCTTGAACTCTGATCTATTGATTATAGTTGCAAAATTTTGGCACAACATCCTAAAAAATTTCTCCAAGTTGAGAGGCAATGATGAACCCAAATCAGTCTGGGGTCTGATTAGGCAGCAGGCGCTTTTTTTTTCTCCCCTCTGACAAATTCTTCTTTTGGATTCGACAGAAATTTAGAGCAATAATTAACTGAAATAGGACTTTCTTGAGCTTTGCTGCAAACCTTTGGTGTATATAAAACTTGTTTAAAGCTGTTGGTGGATAAGCAATAAAGACAACCAAACTCAGATTCACATAAAACTCCACCATATATCCACAAAGTCCCCTCAGTGATACTTTCAATATGCTGGGTACTGATACAGCTGAGGCTGAGCTGGAATCTCTTCATCTCAGCTGTCCATTTACTAATGTAGAGAACAGGAGTGCAACTCTATCTTGCAGTGAAGTAGTACAGGATAGATACATAAACGAGAAAAAAAAGAGTAATAGAAGGTATTCCAGTGTGAGCCATGATGGAGCACAGCTCAGCCATATCACCTCTTTCCTTCTCTCTTGGGAAGAGGGCAAGCACAGAGAAATACCCAGACCTGATCAACAATGCACAACAACTTCTTCACTTACCATGGGAGTGCTCTATCAGGCACAGGCTGCCAATTTATTGGTCTTTTTGTACTGGATGAAAGATGTGGAAGATAGAAGAAATAAATCCACCTGAGAATCTGGCCCTGGAGTATTTAGGGGTTATATTGTGTGATTGGGATTTTCATACCTCTATTGACTTCACAAAGCCAATAGAAAATACATAGAGAGGAAAAGGAAGAAGTAGAATCTCCAAACCACACTGTGTCTCTCAGGTCTGGTGTGATATCCTTCATTTTGTCTTTTCAATGCTTTTTCATCTGTCTGTAGAAGCTGTAAGTGTATATTAGGGTCTCTTCTTTGCAGCCTAAGTGCAAGTAAAGGCTCCACTCTGTACATGTCTGGAAAAAGAATTATTATAGGATTTTTCTTGACAATTCAATTTTTACTCCAAGTGTTTCTTTAAGAGAGATCATTCACAGTTGCATAGGCAAAATGCCATATGAAGCAAGTCAGGAGGGATCTTTCTTTTATAATGCCCACTGTTTCATTACACTTTGGCAAGGAAAGCATGTTTTATGGCTTTTATTTTATTTCCTGCACTATTGTACTGATGGAGGTGAGAAAAAACTCTTCAGAAAAGGAACAATGAATGAAAAAATAAAAAGCAAAGTCACAGTAACTTTTCCACAGGAATAAGAGGAGCAGATACTAAGAAAGTTCACAGACAATACTGGGGGGAGCTGTTGACTCCCTCGAGGGCAGGGAGGCCTTCCAGAGAGGCTGTGACAAGTAAGAGGCCTGGGCCAGCTCCAACCATTTGAGGTTCAACTACAGAAGGTGCTGGATTGTGTTCCCTGAGAGAGTGCAACTCCAGATGTATAGTCAGACTGGGGAATAAGAGACTAGAAAGCAGTGCCAGGGAAAGGAACTGGGGAAAGGGACTGATGACTGATGCCACCGGCCAGTGGCAGTGCCCTGGAGCCAGGAGGGACATCCCTGTCCTGGGGGCACCAGGTCCAGCATGGCTGGCTGGGCCAGGGAGGGATTGTCCTGCTCTGCTCTGGGACAGGCTGGGGTGGACTCACCTGGAATATTGTGTGCAGTTCTTTTTTACATCACAGTGTAAAAAAGACATTAAACTGTTGGAAAGTGTGTGAAGGAGAGCTAGAAGGATGGTGAAGGGTCTGGAGGGGCTGTGTGAGGAGCAGCTGAGGGCACTTGGAGTGTTCAGCTGGAGAAGAGGAGACTGAGGGGAGACCTCACTGCAGTTCTGCAGCTTCCTGGTGAGGGGAAGAGGAGGGGCAGGCACTGATCTCTTCTCTGTGGTGACAGTGACAGGGAGCAGGAAATAGTTTGAAGGTGTGTCATGAGAGGTTTAGGTTGGATATTAGTAAAAGATTCCTCCCCCCGAGGGTGGTTGGGCACTGAACAGGCTCCCCAAGGAGCAGTCACAGAAGCAGTCTGAGATAAAGGAGTGTTTGGATGATGTTCTTGGGCACAGAGTGTGACTCTTGGGGACGGTGCTGTGCATGGCCAAGAGCTGGACTCAATATTCTTTGTGGATCCCTTCCAACTCAGCATATTCTGTGGTTCTGTGGGCATCACTTAAATATGAAAATTTTCTCTCAAAAATTGAAACATTTTCCTCTAAATCAGTGGCTCTTCCAGGGGCATCAAGCTCTTTCCACACAGAGTGCATGTTTCCTTTCCCTACTCATACCAGCAATATCTTTAAAATTCTCAGGAACCAGTGCTCTATGTTTTTCTGATCTTCAGTGTTTCCTAATACCCCCCAACAGCTTATGCTTGCAGTCAGGAAGTATCCTTCATCACCAAAAGCAGGAAAATGCTGCTTTTGGTGATGGCCACCCTTCTATAGCAGAGTGTTTCTAGCCACTACAAGATACAAGCAGATAAACCTTTTTTTTCCCAAAAAAATAAAAAAGCTTTCCCTCTTAACAGCGCTATGCTACGCTCTTATTTGGCTATAAGCTCACAGGGTTTGTTTGCAGTATGAGTGGATGGTTTGTACCAAATTTGTAATCAAAATTTTTGTACACATCACACACACACACACACACACACACTATGAAAACCAGAATCCATCTGTCTGGATCAGAGAAAAGGTTCTCTTGGGAGATCCAGCTTGTTGCCTAATGCAGGAGCTCCTTCTATTGGCAGACAAACTGAGTTAGAATGGGAAAGGGTTACCTGATAAAAGGGAAGTAAAGATAGTTTTTGACGCAAATTTTAAGCTTAAGACAAACTCATATTAAACACAACTATATACTTCTACTGTTAGGAACCTAGAGGAAATGTGCACTGAAATTAACTTAATTTTATAATAAAAGAAAAAAGCATGAACTTACTGTTAAAACATCCATTTTAAATAAGTGATTAGCAATTCCCTGGTAGATCTCAGCAGATCTTGTTCTTAGATCTTAGAGCTGCAAAGCTATGGTTAAATATGATATGAAAACAAAAGGGCCTATTATGATGAGTAATATCTTTTATTAGTAGAAGTATTTTGTTCATCTAGGCATCTTTTGACCATATAAAAATATTTTGCCAGTAAAAAAAGAACATTTTCTCACTCAGAGGATTTGTTTTGTCAGGACACTAATATTCCCAGAGTAATCCTAAAGTACCTGCTGCTACTTATTGTAAGGTTTAAGAGTTTACCAATGTTAAGGTCAGTTTTAAAGGATATATAAGGGTCAATATTGTGCAAACTGATGCAGTGCCAGCAGGATTGGTTGTGGAGGAGCATGGAGGAATTAATCTAAAACTAGGCTCTTTTGTCACCTGAAATTGAGAACTAGGATCTCATCAAACTTACAGTAAAACATATGGTCCTTAATTTCTTTTAACAGATTTCCATTGTCAGTGAAATCTGATTTACCAGTCCTAGCAGTCTGAAAAACTGGAAAACCAGCTCCAAATTTCAGTGTACAAATGTAAAGACTAATCATGATTTTTTTTTGGAGACAAATTTTGAGAACAGAAAACGCTTCAATAGAACTGAGAAATATGAAAACAAAACCTGCAGTTGTTCTCTGCAAGCTGAGCACGGGGAGCAGTGTGTTCTGGGAGAGCCTTTTAAATCTGGGCTCACCTCTCTTCAGCAGTACTAACAACCGAAAAAGCTTTAATAACTACAGATTTTTTTCAATGCCTTCCAAAGAACCTTAATTTCTTCCTCAACATCATTAAGACAAGCAACCTGTCAGAGGTCTAAAGAAAATTCATTTACACATTTCTGAATGTCTCAAACCTTCAACTAGAAACTTGATTTCATGCAAGATTTTTGCAAGGTTTTGAGGAGCTGTCTAGATACCAATTAACTCACAAGGTTACTCTGGCATGTGAAAAAAGAATAAAATAATAGAACTCACAGTTACTTGCAAAGAGATAAGATTTTAGGCTTGTCACAAAAAATGAGAACAAGTGTAACAAGTCACAGAATGAGTTGTCTCGTACATCTGCTGAGTGGGAATGGAGAGCAGCAACACAAACAAATATCTTATAGCTCACAGGCTGATATGTTAATGACCTGATAAATTAAATACTAAGTAAAAACATAAAAAAATAGTCTTAGACTGTCAAAACTACTTCTTGGACTGCAAAGGTAATTCTGAGATATAGATATATAGATATATAGATGATATATAGATGATATATAGACATATAGATGATATATAGATATATAGATATATAGATATATAGATATATAGATGATATTTAGATAATATATAGATATATAGATATATATCTCTCTGTGTGTGATTTAAGAACAGTAACTCAAACATCACAATGATTTTTTGATAAGCAATCTTGGCCAGTCCATATTAAATCAACACCCTTCCAATGTCCCCTGGAAATTAAAAATAAATTATGAATAAGAGAAATTGTAAGTTAGGCTGGGGATTCAAGCACATCTGGTGCAGGAATGTAATTACCTATTTATAACTGTCATTCCAATCCCAAAGAAAATCTTCAAGGAGTTGAAGAATATGGGTTGAATGTACTTAGAACAGTAAATGCTGGCCTGGTAAAATACAAACATACAAAATTTACCTTGCAGAGCAATATTTGCACTAGTTTTAATATTAATTTTTGAAATCCAGACTCAAAGTCAATGAACCAAGTGTGTTCCACTTTCTATTCATGAACATTTTGGCAGTGAATTCAAGCGTACCAATCGTATTGCACACCTGAATGCAATAACATAGTTAGGCATGCAGGCCTGGACCACGTGACCTGCAGTGCACTCACCTTTCCTGCTGCAATGGAAATGGACACACCAAATCCTGCAATCCCTCATCCAGGCAGGGCACACCTTTCGCAACAAAGCCATGAGAAACCATTTTGGGTGGAAAGCATCCAAAACTAGCCAGGATTTGAACTAACCTACTGAATACATGGCTCCATTAAGAAAATATTCACTGCCAGGTCTTGCTAAGGATCATGGTTGGAGTGAGAAACTCTGTTACTGAAACCTTCAGAAATAGAGCTGAGCAGTAGCACTTAGAACATGCCCTGTTTTATTGTGGTTGGGAGCAAGTGCATTACAGAGGGCATCAGAGATTTTGTCAATGAGGTTTCAGGAACCATACACTCTCCACTGGTAAGCTGGGCATGGACTGCTTTCAGGTCCCAGAAAAACTTTAAAACAAGAGCAAAAAACCCTCAACATGGAGAGCTGATATCCATGTGCCTTGGCCTATCTAAAGGTGTTACAGGTAGGATTTCCTTTTCCACCTGAAGTCACTCATACCCTGCTGCCCTCTCAAGTAACAGTGAACTTCCATTGCCTTGAAGGTTCCAGGATAACAGAAAATTCACAGGATGCTTTGGGTTGGAAGGGACCTCAAATCCCATTCACAACCACCCCTGCCATGGGCAGGGACACCTTCCACTATCCCAGGCTGCTCCAAGCTCCATCCAACCTGGCCTTGGATATTTCCAGGGATCCAGGGGCAGCCACAGCTTCTCTGGGCACCCTGTGCCAGGGCCTCCCCACACTCACAGGGAGGAATTTCTTGCCAATATCTCATCTAAGCCTGCTCTCTGGCAGTGGGAAGCCATTCCCACTTGTCTGGCACTGCATCCAGAGGAAATTTTCTCACTCCATGTTTCCTATTGGCCCCTTCACACACAACAAGGCCACAATGAGGTTACTCCAAAGCTGCTTCTCTCCAGGCTGAGCAATTGTCCCAGTGCTGAAATTTTTGTGGAAACAGGACTCCGCAGCGTTTGTCCTTTGCTGACCACAGAATTGAGAATATTACCCTACAAAATAGACCCTCTCCCATGAGTGTTGCCCACTAGGCATTACACTTTGTTTTGAAACGCAAAGTTTCAATAAGAAAACACAGAGATCATTTAAATAGGGTCTCAGTCATCCCCAAACACCACTTCAGACTAATGCATATGTTCAGTATCAAAATAAGTGAACTGTGAGCCTTAGTGGAGGGGGGTGGTTCACCTGCAAGTGGACACCCACGCTCAGTAAATAAAGTTTTCTCACAAAATTTTCACTAATGCCTATATTCCATGTTGGTGATTGCTGGAATTTTTTTTAAAACTCCAGTAACAATGTCACTGTTCCACTTGGGCTATGATCTAGCTAAGGAAATTCCAAAGCTGTCAGGGGATGACTGATTATCTCTCATTCCGTTCCTTAGTCAAACAGAAATTTCTGTACAGACATTCCCCACCTAAGTCATGCAGGAGTTTCTAGTACAGACAAGAGATGCTTCACTGCTCAACCCATTACTCAAAGTCCAGGGGATAGCGGGAACTGTTGGCGAACTGTACCTCCTATCCTTGGATGGGGAGCCCACTTGCAAAAACATTGTGGAGTGTGGTGGCCCATCCTCATGGACCTGGAGCTTAAAATGGTGGCAGTATAAAAAAAAGGGGAAGAAAATTGCCATCGTTTTGTCTCGGGTTCGTTCGGTGGGTTTCCCGAGATTCAGGTGGTTTAAAGTCCTTTGCCCTCTGGAAAGCCCCAAGCCAGA
>VZUI01066421.1:0-40104 GCA_013401135.1 Cettia cetti | reverse complement strand
CCAGGGAGTGCAAATCTGGAAAAAAAAAAAAAAAAAAAAAAAAAGAAATAAAAATAAAATACACACGCACACAATTTTTTTTTTTTTTAAAGAAAAAAAAAGACAGCCCCAAAATACACCCCAACCCTAGCTGAATAATGCTGGGGACTGGGAAAGAAGGGGCCCGGGAAGAGGCACCCATTCGCCACGAGAGACTGCGCTCTTCCCATTGAAAATAATATTTTATTTAACAGTATAGCTCTGGGTTGTTGCATTTAATGACACGCATCCAAACAGCAGCAAAATCTGTTTGATGTTGTTAAATACAAGTCGTCTTATCAGTGAAACCACTTTAAAAAGAGGATCATTTTATGGGCAGCCAGGAAGGGAAAAAAGCCCTGCAGGATTAAAAATTGAATTTAAAAAAAAAAAAAAAAGTTAAATGCGCAAATCTGAGTTTAAAATATGTTCCCTGCCATCCCATAAAATAAAATAAATCAACTTTGCAAAGAGCTGTCTCTGATTTAAACAGAATGTGGCAGTGAGCAGTTCTGTGTCATTTAAGCTGAGGGGAAAAGTTTGCATTTGTACCCAGCAGGAACTGCATAGTCCAAAGCGAGTAGCGGGTGCGAAAAGATCATTACCATAAGTAGACAGGGATAGTATGGAAAAGTAAGAGGAGACTGAGGCTGCCGCTCTGCAGTGTAATTCCGGGGTGGCACAACCATGACTCTCCCGAGGAAAAGACCTCGAGGTGTTTCTTAGATAATCAAAGAGGGGAGGGAGGGGGGGAAATATGTGTCAACTTTTGCTGCCTAGAAATAGTGCATGAGTTATAAAGCAATAATTGAGTGCGTTGTGAAATCTAATTAGCTTGCACTAGAGTTTAACCTGGGTGAGTAATAATCCTGATATTAACTCTGGAGGCTAAATTTTTTTTTTTTTTTTTTCTTCTGAGGGGGAAAAAAAAAAAAAATCTGCTCGCTAATTTGTGCAATACGTTATCTCAGATCACTAACTTTGAGGCTGCACCGGCAACCCAGTGTGCTGGAGCCCTCGAAGTTTGGGGGTTAAATTTTAAAATACATCTATTTCGCCTGTAACTCATTTGGACGCTTGGGAAAGTGGCCACGCGATAAACATATGAATGGAAGCAGGACCTGCAAAATAATTACTCATCAGAGTTTTTTAAAGCCTGATATCAGGAAACAGGAAAAAAATGTAGTTTATGTGGGAAAAGAAGGGCTCACAATCCGTTCCTTGTTGTGTTAAAGGGGGTCTGGGGAACGAAGTCATTTTCTGGACTTTGTCCAGGTTCTGGGTCGTGACCTAAACTTCCTTTTATATATTATTGCTTTACACATAAAAAACTTCTCCTTTTTTTTTTCCTTCCACCCCCCCCAAATTACTCGTGCTAAATCCTGAGGTGATCAATGAGCAGGGTGCATCTAGCCACAGGGAGACAGGGATCCCGAGTGGGAAGGGGTGTCCGTGGGGTGCTTATTTTATTTTTCTATCATTTTTCTAGGATGCATTTTCCTCTCCCTCGCTCAGCCGCTCAGCGAGGATCCCACACACGCTCACATCCC
This sequence comes from Cettia cetti, assembly GCA_013401135.1. Taxonomy (NCBI): domain Eukaryota; kingdom Metazoa; phylum Chordata; class Aves; order Passeriformes; family Sylviidae; genus Cettia; species Cettia cetti. The sequence goes on along the minus strand of VZUI01066421.1, from coordinate 38,536 downwards.
TCCCCAGCCCCTGCCCAGCTCACACCCACACCAAGGAGTTTATTTCAAATCCTGCCTTTTCTCCCAAATCACTTTTTTTTTTTTTTTTTTAAGCCTTCTGAGAAAACAATCGTCCGATCCTGTCGTAACTGTTTAATTTATGACTATTTTCAAAATGGGAGGCCTGGCGTGTAAATTGCCTCCCAACTAGATAAACGTTTCTTGTTATCTGATTCTGGGGAAGACAGCCTCATGCAAAAAAATATAGGGTGATGCTTGCAGCTTCTGCAGCACCCCAATAACCCTCCCTGATGTAAAGCAGACGCACATAGATGCATATAATGTTTGCTGCAGCCTCTTTTAAGAGGGAGGGGGGAAAAATCTGGGTTCTAATGACTCGCAGAATATGCATGTGTTAGCCCTGTGCCTAGGAAAGCCACAGGGAGGTCAGGTCACAACCTGTGCTCTTTCAGCACAGACGTCTCTGATTTAAAGGGAACTTATTGTATTTTAGCGTATCAGGAGGAAAAAAAAAAAAAAAAGAGAGAGAAAAAAATGTCCAGACCCTATCAGGGAGTTTTCTTCTTGTAAGGGCCTTTAGGTTTAAAAAGAAGAAGAAGAGGAAAAAAAAAAGAGGGGGGAGTGGAGGGGGGGAAGAAAGAAAGAGAAAAGAAAAGAGGGGGGAAAAGAAACAGCTCAAATGAACAGAGAGATCACAGTTTGCATGGCTGCCTCTGAATAGGCTAAACTGACAAGATCAGTTTTAAAGGGCCACTTAAATCAGTTTCAAAGACTGAAGAAAAACGCGTTGTCTTCTTTGGGGGAGAATCTGTTGCTGGATCCGGGGCGCCATTATCTTTGGCTGGGCCAGTTTTTTATTATTATTATGATTTCTATCACTATGAGTAATATTCCTTCTCATCCCAGGGTTAGGCTCTCCCCAATTATTTTCCAAGGAGGGAGGGTGTGGAGAAAGAGTGGCTCCCTTTCCCCCCTTTCGACTCCAGCCTTCCCCGCCCCCCCAGCCTTTCCCCCAAAAATACAGATATATGAAATTAGGCTTGGCCAGCACCTCCTTGCCAACCCCTCAGGTCTGTCGTGCCATCAGAAATCTCGACTCTGGGAGCTATGCTGAGTCCTAAAGGAGACCCTCTAGGAGAGAGAGAGATGCAAACACACACATGCACAGAGAGATTGTCCCTTTTGGTAGAACCCACTTAAACTCTGGGGGGCAAGGTGATGGCGCACCATGGACTCTTAAACCCAGACATTTAAAAAAAAAAAATCAAATTTAAAAAAATTTTTAAAAACCCCACAAACCACCAAAACCTTTTTAATCTGATGATTGCTTTCTTTTTTTTTTTTTTAATTTTCTTTCTTTTTTTTTTTTTTTTTTTTTTTTAATACACTTTCTTCTAGATGCCTGTGGTCTCTCTGATGTAGCCCATGTTGAAAGTTTACAGGAGAAGTCACAGTGTGCTTTGGAAGAGTATGTTAGGAGCCAGTATCCCAACCAGCCAACACGATTCGGGAAGCTATTACTACGTCTCCCCTCCCTTCGCACTGTCTCCTCTTCTGTCATAGAGCAATTGTTTTTCGTCCGTTTGGTAGGTAAAACCCCCATAGAAACCCTAATCAGGGATATGTTACTGTCTGGCAGCAGTTTTAACTGGCCTTACATGTCCATTCAATAAAACATGAGAGAGAGAGAGAGAGAGAGAAAAAAAAAAAACAAACAACAACAAGACAAAAATTTAAAAAAAAAAAAAAATTTCAAAATTGAGAAGGGAGATGAGAGTGAAAGGAAAGCAGATGACATTTGGGTTCTGGTTGTTTCTTAAATTTCCTTCTGCTAAGAAAGGATGTAAAAGGATGTTACAAGTTTGCTAAGAGAAGAGAGGAAAAAAATTAATGGACTGTGAATTAAAAAAAGAGACTGTCAAATGAACTTTTACAGAATGCATTAAAAACTCCCGTGTCGTTCAGAAAAAAAACTTGCTACTTATCATTTTTTTTTGTAAAAAATAAAAAAGAGGGAAAGAAAAAAAGAAAGAAGAAGAAAAGAAACGATGGTGGGCTTTTTCTTTTTTTCTCTTTTCTTCTTTTTTTTTTTTCTTCTTTTTGGGGTAAACTTTTTAAAAAATCTCGCTTAAAGTGCATTTAAAGGAAATTTGGAGAAAATTAGCAGAACGGAAGAAAGTAAGTCTTTTTTTTCCAAATTATTAATTGTCCTATGTGTCTATGTACCTATAGCTGTTCTTTTTTGTATTTTTCTGGTTTCAAACCAGTTTATTCTGTGGTTCTATAATAATTTTTGATATAACCTTGGCTTCTTTAAAAAAAAAAAATAAACTGTGTATCCTTAAAATATATGTTCTGAAAGAATTAAAACTGAGTCCACGAAAGTATCATAGGAAGAAAGGAAAAGAGAGGAAAAAAAAAAAACCCCTCAACAACACAATGATGGAAGCGCACTTAAGGTGGTGACCCAAAATTTAGCTTGAAGCTGAGAGAGCTATAATTATATAGACCCGAATGAACCACACGTGTCATACAACTCCCCCCAAATCTAGGTTTTTTTGCTATTTCGGACAGAAAATGAACTGTGGGGATTTATTATAGGTAGAAGGATTTTGTGTCCAAGACACATTACGGTTTTGATTTAAAAAAAAAAAAAATACAAAAAAAAACCAAGCAAACGAGCAAAGTGAACTTTTGTAATTTGAATTGGGTTCCACATAGTTCATCATGAATTGTTATTAAACTCCTCTATCTGTTTGTATATTTGCAAGCCCTTTGTATTATAATAATTGTTGATATTTTCCCTTTTTAAAAAATACCATTGAAATCAGCATGACAAAATAACACTGTTGGCACTTATAGATAACGTGATTGATTCAGTATCTTAGAGTTTACAGTTTTGTGTTTAAAAAAACTGAAGGTTTTTTTTTTTTTTAAGTGCAACATTTCTGTATACTGTAAAAGTTATAATAACTGAACTGTTTGGTCGAGTCTTTGTGTGTTATATTCCAAGGAAAATTGAAAGTATTCAGAAATTAAAATATTATTTGATATCTGAAACTTGTTTGGCTGTCATAAATGTCTTTCAGAAACCACATTACTTCTCTATAGTTTGCAGTCATTTAAGTCCATAGGCAATTGATTTGTTTACTTGTCACAGTAAGTTTGTAGCAGATGTATTGTAGTGTATTTACCTGTTTAATTCCGGGATGGGGGTGGAGGACTTAAGTTCGTGGTTTATCTCTGGTTTTAGGAAGTACTATGCTCAAATGGTAAACCATCAACCCCCATTCATCTAATCCTCCTGTTAATTAAAAATGGATTTTCTGGAAAAAAAAAAAAAAAAAAAAAAAAGGCCCTTATTTTTGTCACACTTAAGTGCCTGCGTAGGAAAGGTATTGTTGTGAAAAAGTATTAGAAATCTGGAGATCAGTATCTATTTTATGATCAGAATGGGGCGAAAAATCTTTTGTAAATGTCTGACATACGCGCACAAGATCATTCAAGCAAGGTAATAGCAGTATTGTAAATATAGGTCAGTTGTTTGCAATGAGTTTTCTTTAAGTATGTGTGATTTTTTATAATACTCCGTAGTTGCCATCTATCGTTGTCATTGAGAGGTCTTCAAATGGAGTGGCTTTAGCTTCTAGCACTGAGGAGTCGGTTTTTAATGTATATATACTCTCAAGTGGATCTCTTTATTTTTTTTTAAATTTTTTTTTTTTTTTTTAACCTTAGACTGTGAAAGCATGACCACAGGTCATCTCTCTCTTTTACATATGGGCTATATGTCTGTGTGTATGCTGGCACAGACACGCGTGGGCGTCCATGGATGTCCCCTGTGGAGGCCCAGGGCCCTGGCACAGGCACAGCCCCCGCCGGGAGTGGGACCTGCCTGGGCGGGTGGCACAGCACCGGACACACCACTGGGGAATTGAGTGCTATCCCGAGCAAGCAAAAAAAACAACAAAAAACCAAACGAAAAACCACAAAATAACCCAACCCAAACCTGAAGGAAGGCAAAGATGATGTGGTTTTTGCAAGGGGTTGATATTTGATTTCGTGTGTGTGCGTGTCATTTATTTTTTTTTTCTTTTCTTTCTCTCTCCCCCCCGCCCGCCCTCCCCTTGGTCTATAGCAGATGCTTTGTATGTGAAAGCTTGCAATTTTGTTCTTGTCTGAGGCTTCCCCCTCTCCCTTTTTACCACACGTAACTACACCATGTTGTGGTTTCACAAAAAGAGAGAGAGGGAGGGAGAGAGATCATTCTGTAAAGTCGATTAAACCCTGATCTTTAGTGTGTTCCAGTTAGACACATCTGTACTGGGGGCTGAGGGGCGTATGACTGTGAATTTGAGCAGAGTTTTACATCTGAATCATGGCTCCTTTTCTATAAATATATAAATATATATAAATATATAAATATACTATTATTGCAGGGGAATTGCTGACCTCTAGATTTAGCTTTTTCTATTGCAAGTGCTATCCATGTGAGTGTGTGTGTGTGAAGTTTTTATGCTTACTAAGAACACAGGATCTTGACTTGTTTGTTTTGTGTTAGTTTATTGTAAACAACCATTTGTTGTAAATTGTTATTGGCATTAAATTATAATTTATGATTTTCAAATCCAAAACATTCTCTGCTTTTTATGTTTTAAAGCCTGTAAGCTATCTCTGTATTTATAAGTTTCTTGCAGCGAGCTTTGGTTCACAGAGAATAATAGTAAACAGAAAATGCACCAGGGTTAAATAAAAACACACACACACGCACGCACACACACAAGCCCCGTGTATATATGTTTGGAATGCTCAGAGGAGGATTTGTTTAGGGACTTCAGTTAGTTTTAAGTTTATAGCATTTAAAGAAAGTTTTTCTTTTCATGCTGAGTTAGAACAAAAGATCTATCCAAAGATTGAATTGGACAAAAGAGGAGGGTTGGGATCGAGAAGCTTGTTCTATGTTGAATTGAGGAGATCCTTTTTTTTTTTTTTTAAGAAAAGGGAAAAAAAAAAGCTGTTAAACATGGCGACTCTTTCCCTCTAAGTCTCTAATTTATTTTTTTTCCTTGCGGTTCCCCCCCTTCCCAACCCTCCCTTTTATTATATTTTCTGCTTTAATCTGATCTTAGCTCGCTCTATTCCTTCCCCCCCCCCATCCCCTGCCACCGGGACTGGCGGGGAAAGACCCAAAGGCGACCCGGAACGACAGCGAGAGCTGCGGAGCCGCCCGCGGTGCAACCCACAGCTCGGGAAAGGTCTTCTTCACCCCCCCTTCCCCTTCCTCCTCCTCCTCTGCTCCGCTCTCCCCTCCCCGCCGCCGCTCTCCCAAACCTCCCCCGGCCCCGCCGGGGGGGCGGCGGCCCCGCGGGGCGCGGAGGGGGCGCGGGAGGAGGCGGCTCCCCAAGTTCAGACAAAAGCGGGGGCTGGGGCCGGAGGAGGCGCCGTGCGGGCGGTGCCAGCCCGCGCGTGTGAGTGTGTCCGTGTGCGCGAGTGTGCGCGACCGGCTGCGTGCACCGGGAGCGTGTCCGTGTGTCCGTCTGCGTGTGCGCGCCTCTGCCTTCCGCGCCTGCGGCGCCGTTGCGCGGAGCTCCGCCGTGGGGGCCGCGCCGCCGGCGGCCGAGCCGGGCCGGTGGGAGGTTTCTTTGGAGGTTTTTTTTTTGGAGGTTTTTGGTTTTGTTCTTTTTTTTTTTTTTTTTTTTTTTTTTTTTTTTGGAGGTTTGGAGGAGGAGCGGGGGGCGCGGGGCTCTGCGCGGCCGCGGGGGCGACGCGTGGGAAAGTGCGGGGCGGCGGAGCGCAGCCAACATGGCGGCCCCGGGCCCGCCGCTCAGCCCGGGGCCACTGGGTTGCTGGTTTGCGGGGCCGGGTCCATGGGCAGCGAGCACCGGCCGGGCCGCGGTGCGGCTCCGGGCTGGGTGCGGCGGCCGGGCTGTCCCAGCACGCGGTGGTTCGCTGGCGGCGGGTCCGGCGGGGAGGCGCCGCGGGATCCCGGCTCTCCCCCGGTGGCCGCGCTGTCCCCACGTGCGGCGGTCACCGCTGGAGCGGGACCGCTGCTGGCGCCGGGACCAGCGAGGTGGGGAAGCGGCTCGGCCTGGGGGCCAGGTATTGGCACGGACACCAGTAGACCGTGGCGGATAGTATTCCATTGTGCCGTGCTGTGGGCCTTGGCAGTCTGGCACCCGGGGCTCCCGTACAGCCCTCAAACGGTGCTCACGGCTCTGGGTGCTTCGACGGGGCGGTCCGGCCCGGGGCTGGCCGAGGTGTGGTCGCTTGTGGAAACCCCGTTCTGCCAGAGTCGCTGTGCTGTAGCCTACGGCGGGGTCTCCGGCGGCTGCTCGGAGCTCTCTCCTCTGGCAGCACCGCAGGCTGCCAGCTCGCTGTGGCCGCTTCTGGAGGAGGGCGATGTGGCTCCTCTGGGCGCTGCCGGCTCTCACTTTTCCAGCTGTCTCTGAAGCATGACCAGATAGTCCAGTGTCCCTCTGGAGCTCGGGGTGTGGAGCTCAAGCTGGCACCATCATATCATGGGCTCCCTTACGCTGGATGGGTCACTCCCAGCTCTTTCCCTACAAGCTTCTTGCATTGTCCCTCCTACAATGCGTGAACTGTTTGTGGGCATCCCTGGGTTCATGCTGGAGGTGATGGTGTGCCCCTTTTTCTGGTCCTGGCTTCCACCAGGGGTTGTGGGGATGAGTCACACTGGTGTCACCATGTTGTGCTCCAGAGGAAGGGCAGAGCTGAGCTGCTGATGGTAACAGGCAGCACAGCACTTGCCATGGCTGCCAGGTGCTGCCTGGTCAGTGGCTGTGGAGATGAAAGCCTGGGGCTTTCATCTGGTGCTAGCTGGAGATCAGGAGCTCCCCTTGACTTTCCTCCCTCTAGTCTCTCATTGTGCTGGGGTTCCTCACACAGCCCCTGAGGATATCTCTTTTGTTCTCCCCTTGGGACTGGAGAGGCAGGCTGACCTCTTGTGATTGCTCCCACTTCTGTACCCAGATAGTCCCATCCCAGCTGCAGCAGGGGTAGCAGCAGCAGGAGGAACAGTGTCCCTTACCTCGCCTCTCCCCCACCTTTGGTGCCCTCCTCTGCTCGTGATTGACTCCCTGTGTTTATAAGCAAACATTGGGTAATATGCAAGGTAAACAGTGGGAGCTGACGTGGGCACACCGCCAAGCCAGGCGGCTCCTTGGCTGTCAGTGTGCCATGGGGGGCAGCAGGTGCTGTGTACCAGGGCCCCCTTGCCCAATGGCTGACCCACATCTCGGCATGGTACAGCCTGCCCTCCCTAGGTCTCAGGAAAGGTGCCCTGGGCCTGACCACTGTCCTGTCTCTCTGCAGATCGTGCTTCTGTCCTGGACGGCCTGTTCCTGTGCTTTTGTGGGCTTGGCCCCATGTGGGCTTGGGCTGAGCTGGGACCAATAGGGCAGAGAGGCCAGTGTGCCTCGGAGTGCTGACGCTGGGAGGCTCCTGGACCCTCCTGCTCTTAGGACACTCCTGCTCCCCAGCTTGAGGAACCCCGATACTCTGATGGATCTGAGGCCCTGCACGCTGCTGTTGCTCTGGACTCTGGTGGTTGCCCTCACTCTCCTGGACCAGGAGGTGCTGGCCCAGCATATTTACACCAACACCTGGGCTGTGCTCGTCCCTGCAGGACCCCAGGAGGCTGACAGGCTGGCCAGGAAGCATGGATTCCTCAACCTAGGCCCGGTAAGTCTCCTGCTTTCCATCTTCTCGTGGAACTAGTGTTCTCTGCCATGGTCTGGGCAGGCCCTGAGCTTAGTCCCAGAGCTGACTTGGGGCCTGCTCTTTTTGGCAGTAGTGCCAGTGTGTTTGTGCCTGTTTGCTGTGGCCTTCCAGCATCTGCTGCCTTCACTCGAAGGTGGCAATTAACTGTGTGGAGCCAGGGTCTCCCCCTGTCACTGGGACCTTCTCCTCACATGGTAGGCACAGTGTGGAACAGCACACTGCCTGCTGGATGGGGAAGGAGGAAAAGCCCATCCTAGCATGAAGGAACTGGACTAGAAGTGTTGTAATGATGGATGGGAAGACTTCCAGATTCCACTGTTGCTCCCCACAGCAAGCTGCCCAGTGCAGCATGGCCTTGGCTCAGTGGGACAGCAGCAGTGCCTCTGAGCTATCCCCGGGGTGGGGCGGGTCTGACAGCAATTGTGTATTCTTACCCCTGAATTGTCCTTGACATAAGGTGTGTCAGCAGGTTCCCCCAATGCTCAGCTTTCCCTGCCGTCAGCCAGGAACAGGGTCGTGTACGTGGCTGTGCTGGGAGTGAGCTGTCTCTCTGGGAAGGAAGTGCAGGGTGAAATCCCAGAGGAAATTGCACAACTGGTGGCTGTGGTGTCAGGACCTTGCTGTGAGCAGCTGCTGGGAGCAGTGGCAGTGGAAAGGTGGCTGCTGCAGTGGCCAGCGGGACCTTGTCCTGCCACCCAAAAGGAGCCCTGCATGGGCACTGGGTACTCAGGGCCCCCCAAGTCCTCTGGGATTTGTGCCGTAGGAGTGAGCTGTGGGGGTTGCAGCTAGGCCTCAGTGAGGGTGTCCACGCTGGATGGGCCATGGCATGGCCTTAGGCAGCTGCTGTAAGTGTGGAAGTGGCTCAGAGCAGATCTCAGGGGAAAGAACTTGTCAGGCCAAGGCAGCTGCCATGCATAGAGGACTGGGAAAGTGGCATGTCTCAGCAGACTGGATCGCTGATGAGACTCCTTGGAGTGGGGATGGGGCTGAGGTACCATCAGCCTGCTCCTGGCAGTGCTTCCCATCATGCTGTGGTGCCTGGTCCCAGGCCTGGCTGCCAGGGCCAAGGGGCATGGTTCTGTGGTTTCATCTCCACAGTGCAGGACCTCATGCTTCAGTTAAGAGCCCAGGTCTGTCGTAAATTCCATCCCTGTGAGCTGCAGATGCTCTGTGTCAGCTCTGCCCTTGTCTTTTCCACACACCGTGGTTCTGCAGCTGGAGGCTGGCACCTCTTCCTGGCTCCCCATCCTCTCACAGCAGTGAGCCTGCCCTTGCAAGCAGAGCCCCACATGCTGCAGCAGCCCAGGCTGTGGCAGGAGCTTCTGGTCCGGGCATGTTTTCTCCTGTTCTGGAGCCTGTCCCGTTGTCTGTGCTGAGGGACAAGGTTTGGCTGGCCAGGTCTTTGCAGAGGGGTCATGGTGGTCCAGTGGGAAGAGCAAGGGTGGAAAGAGCCTGGCTTTCCCTCACAGATTTCTGGACTGCTGCTCCTGAGGTGTGTGCCACTGGGACAGGATGTGCAGCCAGACTGGGAGTGCGGAGTCTGGGTCTGTCTGCATCTGGCAGTGCCCCAGTGAGAGGGCCTCAGAGTCCTTATCTGAGAGGATCCTGGCCTCAGCCTGGGGTCTGGACACTGTCCCCAAAGCTGTGCTGTCCTGGCGTAGCCCCAGCTCCACTGCTGCCTGTGGAGTGGGAGCCAGTGGCGCCTCGGGCAGAGGCCCGTGACTGGTTCCAGTGGCCTGGAGGAGGGCTTGAGGGAAGACACAGGGGGCAGTGGGGGTTTGTGGGCCAGAGGTGGGGGTTGTGTGTGGCAGTGAGATAGATGTGTGGGAGTTTGCACTGCTGGGACTGTGCAGAGAAGGGATTGTGCACAGCTGGGGTTGGGGTCACTGGGGAAGGGCACTGATGGTGCCATCCCCGGGCTGTGGTGGCAGGACAATGCCATCTGGGGAGGGGATGGCCTTGTCTCCCACACTACTGGGCTGCAGGTCCAGCATGTTGCTCCGTTCCCAGGGCCATGGTCAGGCATGCAGGCAGCCTTCTAGCCCTGGGACTGGCTGGGGTAGCTGTGAGCTGTGGCCGGGGTTGGGCAGCAGCACTGAACTGGCACCAGGGACACGTGGTGCTGGGGGGTGGCTTTGTCCTTGCTGAAGACAGGGGTGGTGGATTAGGGTGGAAGTGTGTGGGCTGGCCAGCTCCTGGCTGTCAGTGCAGACCTAATCCAGTTGGATCACCTGTCAGAGCTGTCATCTGTGTGCAGGAACAATCTGGGCTCTGTCCATACCCCTGGAGGGGGTAAGGGATGCTGAGGGAGGGCAACCAGCCTGCAGCTTGCATTCCCCCACCAGCCCTGGGCAGAGTCTTTGTAGCTTGAGACCTCCTTAAGGGCTTTGAACTGACAGGTGTCCTGGGCTGTCCAGGGGGAGCATGGTGTGCCAAGGAACAGGCCCAGGGTTTGGGCTGAAGTGTGTACCTGGGAGAGCTGGCTTCTGCACTAGGCCTGGGGCTGCTCAGCTGGGTGCACCTTGCTCGGCCCAGTCTGTCCAAATTGGAAATACGTCTGCAGAGCTGTACAATAAGCTGGGGAGGTTTGTTAGCCCCAGACTGTTTTGGGGCAGCCTGAGATGGAGGAGGGTGAGATGTCCTCGTATTCCTACAGCCCTTGCAGCCCAGCCCCTTCAGCTCTGGCACAGCCTGGGCAGCTGGATCCTGCCTGTGGCTGCTGCCTGGGCTTTGTGACTCACAGGGGGCTGGGTTCGTGCCTGGCCCCTTCTCCCCAGCTAGGCCAGGCTGCTGGGCTGGGAGGCCCTGGGCAGCCAGGGTGGGGCTACTGTGTCTGTCAGCCTCAGGACATGTGGGAGGGGATACGGAAATGACAGTAATGGAGAGGGTTTGGGGTTTAAAAATAACCATCTGGGCAGCAGAGTGGCCTCCTGGCCCCACCAGCTGTGCTGGATTCCCAGCCTGCCCTGGCTGTGCTGTGCTGGAGTCCCAGTCTGGGCTGTCCCCACATGGGAGTGGAGCTGGGGTGAACACAGCACAGCTGCTTGGCAGTGGGAGTTGGACCCCGCTGGGGCTGGATGCCTGCATGCCTCCTGCTCTGCTCCATTGGAACTGGCTGTGCCCCAGGTAGAGGCTGGCACTGGGTGAGTGTTCCAGTGGAGCACCTGAGGAGAAGCCAGCAGCCTGTCCAGAGGTGCAGAGGCTGGTCTGCACCAGCCCCTCCCCTGGCTGGGACCACCTGGGCTGTTTGGCCTGTAGTCACTGGGAACTTCTTCCAGGAGGAGCTGGTTGACACTGGGAGAGAAGCAGTGGGTTTGTCTTCTGAGTCTGGTGTCTCTCACAGGCTGACTCTGAAAGGCCTGTCTCTCTGCCACTGCTTGCCTGGGGCCTTCCTGCCAGGGCAGCAGCTTTTTTGGACAATGTGAGACTTGCTGCCATGTGGGGACCTACGGGAGGCTGAGGTGCACAACGACTGCACTTCTACTCCAGGGTCTTTCCAGCTGCCTTGTCACCAGCTGCCACTGCTTGTCACAGGAGGTCCCTCCCAGAGAACCGGACATAAGCCTTGCCAGCCACTCTGGAGTGAGGGGCCCAGCCTGTGCATGGCAGCCCTGGAGCTCAGGATTGCAGATATGGGGTGTAGAGAGTCAGGGAGACCAGGCTGTCATGTCTGTCCCATGAGCAGCATTTCTCTGTTGCAGATCTTTGGTGACTATTACCACTTTCGGCACCGCGGCGTGGTGAAGCGTTCCCTCTCACCCCACCAGCCCTGGCACAGCCGCTTGGCCAGAGAGCCGCAGGTACGAGTGAGGGGGGCCTGACTTTGTTCCTGGGCACTTCACAAGGGCATGTGAGCCAGTGCTGGGCACAAGACAGGGCTGAGCTGCCTTAACCATTCCGTGGCAGAGGCAGGTAGGAGCCCACTACGTGTCTGCCAAGGGCAGGGGGTTGGTGGACCCAGCGTCATTGGCCTGTGGATCATTGCAGCCCCAGGGCCCAGGAGAACCTCTGTTCCCAGGAGAGCTCTGTGTACTTCTGTGCAGGGCAATAAACAGATCCCAGAGGGGTGTGTGTAAGGGCTGTTGTTTTCCCCATCCTCTGGCTTCAGCCCAGGCCCTGGAAGGCGTGTGCTGTGGTGTGGCAGCTCTTGGCAGTCCGTGTCTCAGCGGAGCTTGGCACTCTGACCGTACCGCTCCACTGAAGCACAGCCTTTGCAGGGCAGAGCCAGGCAGGGTGCCTGGAGGGGCAGACTGCGGATGGCAGTAGCTCTATCAGATCCAATACTCTGCCAGGCCAGAGCTGACTGTGAGCTTCCTGGAGAGAGCCCTCCAGGCAGGCTGAGGGCTGGGCTCATGAAGAACTCATGGCATGGAGAGGTTGGCAGGGGACCCCACGCCTTCTCTGTACTTAGGTGCAGTGGCTGGAGCAGCAGGTGGCAAAGCGCAGGACCAAGCGAGACGTTTTCATGGAGCCCACGGACCCAAAGTTCCCGCAGCAGTGGTACCTGGTGAGTGTCGGGTGAGGAAGGGGCATGTGCTCATGATTCCGGGTGCGAGTTTGGTGACACAGATGGGGCAACCTAAGAACTGCTGTCAGGCTGCTGGGCTGGCAGGAGGGAGGAGGAGGAGAAGGGGGAAAGCCTGGGGCAGCTACCCAGTGCTGTGTTACGGGAACATCCCAGGGAGGAGGCTCTGCTCCCAGAGTTGTGGCTCCTGACTGGAGGGCTGGGGGGAGCCCAGGGCTGGACTAGGAGGTACAGCCTTTTTACTTGCCCAGGAATGAGTCCTTGCCTTTGCCTGCTTCATGGAGCTTGGGCACAAGCCTGATCTCTGCAAAGGGTGCCTTGTCTGTGGAACTCAATCACCATCTGGGGCTCAGTCTTGCTTTCAGAGCAGCCCTTCTCAGCTTGTTGTGCCCAACCCTATGCCCAGCTCTCTGGGGTTCCTTGTCACAAACCACAGAAGAGTGGGGTGAGAGCTGGGTGGATTTTGGGCACACACCCATCACAGTGGCTATGGCTGGGTATATCTCCTAGTGCCAAGGCTTCTCTTGACAGTACAACACAAACCAGCGGGACCTGAATGTGCGTCAGGCCTGGGAACAGGGATACACGGGCAAGGGCATAGTGGTGTCCATCCTGGATGACGGCATTGAGAAGAACCACCCTGACCTGGAGGCCAACTATGTGAGTTTGGGTGATGATGAAGGGCGGAGTGCCATGTGAGCTGGTCTGGGCAGCTGTGCCCATGCAGGGCAACCCCAGAGCTGTGAGGTACAGGGATGGTGCTCACCATGGTGGGACATGGAGGTGGGATTGGAGCCTGCCCATCCTGCTCAGCTCAGCCTTGGGCCATGGAGTGCAAGCATGAAGTAAGGGCAGTGGGCTCGGTGGCTAAGATAGACAGTCTCCAAGTGTCTAATTTGTCTTCCAGGACCCAGGGGCAAGTTTTGACGTCAATGACCAAGACCCAGACCCGCAGCCCCGCTACACTCAGATGAATGACAATAGGTGAGGCCAGAAGGGAGGGATGAAGATACAGAGCCTAAGTGTGGCAGAGACTTAGTGCAGTGCCACTCCACATGGGCTGCTGGAAGCTGTGAGACTGGCAGCATGCTTCTGCCCCACAGGGAGCCCTTTACCTCTCTTTTTGACTTGACGAGCATTCTTTTTCTGCCCAGAGCCAGTGTGGGCTGTTCGGTGCCCTGGCTCTGGAGCAGGAGGGCAGATGGAGGAGCCTTCATTGGTGACCTGGTTCGAGGGGACGGAGTGAGGGTTGCTGGGGCTGCAGCTGGTACCAACCCCTGTGCTTCTCACACCCTATATGAGCGTGCTTTCTCCTATTTTGGTTGCAGACATGGCACACGCTGTGCTGGGGAAGTGGCTGCTGTGGCAAACAACGGGATTTGCGGTGTTGGCGTGGCATACAATGCCAGGATCGGAGGTGGGTGCTGCCCTGCCCTGCCCTGCCCTGAGGGGGTTGAGTGGCCGCAGCAGCAGCTGAGATGGGGACCCTGGCACTGCTGGCTGCAACAGCCCTGTGACAGCCTGTGGCACAGGTGGCAGTAGGGGTTGGAGGGCTCTCACCAGTGACACCGTGGCCACTCTGCCCAGCCAGTCGCCCGTGACATTTGCTGTCGGCCCTAGGTGTGCGCATGCTGGATGGGGAGGTGACCGATGCTGTGGAGGCCCATTCCCTGGGTCTCAACCCCAACCACATCCACATCTACAGTGCCAGCTGGGGCCCTGAGGACGATGGCAAGACTGTGGATGGCCCGGCCCGGCTGGCAGAGGAGGCTTTCTTCCGTGGGGTCAGCCAGGTGAGAAGGAGGGTTTGCTGAGGTAGCACTGGGCTTGCTCCTGCCCTCCTCGCAGGCTTCCCTTCCCTCTGCCTGCCCTGGTTGTTACCCTGGCCCTCCCAGGATGAGCCATCTTCCAGCCCATCTCTAGGATCAGGCTCTGTTAGTTTTTCTTGTTCTTTCTGTGTGATGGCTCTGAGTCAGGACTCCTCCCATGTGGTGTTACTTCACCACTATTGAGGGCTCCTGTGTGGGATGCTCTCTCCCTGCTCTCCCAAGTGCTCTCCTGGTTCTTGTCTGGTTTTGTGCCAGCTGCTCACCCTTGCTTCCTCCACCCATCCTCCCCCACTCTCCCTTTGTGCTGGCAGTGACATGCACCTGGGGAGCTGTGTCACATTCTGCCCAGGATTCCCTATAGAGAGATGTATGTGGTGTCGTGCAGACTCTGTCACGTCCTCTGTGAGGGTAGCTGCCACCTTTGGGTGCCAAGGCATGGCCAGGACTGTGTTGTGGGCTCCTGCAGCTCTGCCAGGCACTGCAATCCCACACAGACAGAGTCAGGCCAGGTGACTTCTGGGCAGAAAAAGACTTGGGCTCCTGGAAGCCTCACATTGTCTGGGCATCCTGTTGCCTGGTGTTTCACCCACTGGGAGAGCCCTAGAGCCTCTGCTGAGGTGCTGGGCACCCTCCATAGGCATGGTGGTGGTGCAGGCACCCAGGCTGGTGGGCTGTGACCGGGGCGTCGTGCTGTCCCCTGTGTCCCAGCCACACCTGCCCTGTCCAACTCAGACTGGCACCATCCATTTGTTCCCAGCTCCAGCCTGGGGTTTCCTGTGTGTGGCAGTGTTGGTGCTTGCCCTCACCCTGCCTCTGTTGCTAGGGCCGAGGCGGGCTGGGCTCCATCTTCGTCTGGGCATCTGGGAATGGGGGTCGTGAGCACGACAGCTGCAACTGTGACGGTTACACCAACAGCATCTACACACTGTCCATCAGCAGCACCACACAGTACGGCAACGTGCCCTGGTATAGCGAGGCCTGCTCCTCCACCCTCGCCACCACCTACAGCAGTGGCAACCAGAATGAGAAGCAGATTGTGAGTGGGGGCTGCTGCTGTCCGCAGGCCAGGGGCTCAGGGGGTGGGATGTGCCTGCAGCATTTCCTGCCCTGGCACTCCTCCTCGTAGGTGACGACTGACCTCAGACAGAAGTGCACCGAGTTGCACACCGGGACATCGGCCTCAGCACCCCTGGCCGCTGGCATCATCGCCCTCGCCCTGGAAGCCAAGTAAGGGCAGGGCTGAGGGGGCTGGATGGGGCGGGGCTGTGCGAGCCCCATGCAGCAGTTGCACCTGGATGTGGACCTACCTGGGGCCAGCAGGAACTAGCACTGACCTGAGCTCCATGTCTCCCTGTAGCAAGAACCTGACCTGGCGGGACATGCAGCACCTGGTGGTGCAGACCTCGAAGCCAGCTCACCTGAATGCAAATGACTGGGTCACCAATGGTGTTGGCCGCAAAGGTACTGGGGGGCTGGGATGGGATCAGGGTCTCCCAGTCCCACATGTACCACCAGCCTTGGGGCACTGAGGCAGAGTGCCCTGGCAGCCCTGTGGGGTGAAGGAGGCAGGAGGGCCCAGTGGGCATGCAGCATGGCCAGGCAAACAACCCCCACTGGTGCTCCCCGCAGCGGCGCTGACCCACTCTTTGTCCACAGTCAGCCACTCATATGGCTATGGCCTGCTGGACGCCGGGGCCATGGTGAGCCTGGCCAAGAACTGGACCACGGTGGGACCTCAGAGGAAGTGTGTCATTGACATCCTTGCAGAGCCCAGGTATGAGCTGGTGAGCCCAGGAGAGGCTCACTCGGCATCTGTCCTGCACAGGAGCTTGAGAGCCTCTGCGTCCAGAGAAAGGAGTGGGGACAATCTCAGGGACTGAACTGCTCCTGAGGCCCTTGTAGCATCCTCCTGTGAGAGCCTAGGGAGAGCTGGGAAAGGCACCTCCAGCCATCCAGCGCTGACGTCACTGATGAGCCTCCCCACTGTGGGGCTGGGTCAGTGAATGTGGGCAGACTGGGGCGCTGTGGTTGGGGTGCAGCCAGCACGAGTCATTCTGGACAGAGGGGCTTTTCAGGGGGCAGACAGAAGCTCCTTTGACTCCTGCTTGGCTGCTGCTACCACAGTGCAGCATGTGCAGTCTTGTCTGTGGCCAGGGCACTCCCTAGGGGCTTCTGGGTGGGGGAATCATGTTTCTGTGCATGAAGGGAGCTAAGGCTGGGCCCTGCCCTGACCCCCCAGGGAAACCAGCCCTGTCTGGATACAGCAGGCACATCCTGTGCTGGCACCAGGGTCAGCATCATGGGGGGAGCAGCTACATGCCAGCAGCAGGATGGGGATGACTCTGCCCATCCCATCCCTGGCTGTGCCATGCAGGGTGTAGCTGGCCTGCCACGTGTGAATAAAGGGTCTATTCAGGGCTTGCATGGAGTGGTGCCTGGGGAGGCAGCACTGGACAGTGCAGTTCCACCCCCATGCCCAGGAGCTGGGTCATCCCTTCTCCTACCTGCACCCATCTGGGAATGGCACAGTGGTGGTGCCACCCTGACCCACTGTGGATTTGATTCCCGCTCTGGATGCTCTGGTGCCCAGTCCCCAGGACAGCTGCAGAGCCCCACAGCAAGGAATGGGGACTGTGGCATGTCCTCCTTATCTGGGACTGGCCTCACACACGCCTGTCCTCGGCAGGGACATTGGGAAGCGCCTCGAGGTACGGCGGAAAGTGGATGCCTGCCTGGGGAAAGCCAACTACATCAGCCGGCTGGAGCACGCGCAGGCCAGGCTGACGCTGTCCTACAACCGGCGGGGGGACCTGGCCATCCACCTGGTCAGCCCCATGGGCACC
Organism: Cettia cetti; assembly: GCA_013401135.1. Lineage (NCBI taxonomy): Eukaryota > Metazoa > Chordata > Aves > Passeriformes > Sylviidae > Cettia > Cettia cetti. The sequence continues at coordinate 21,599 of VZUI01066421.1, read as the reverse complement.
CGTTCCACCCTCCTGGCTGCCAGGTGGGTGCTGGGCTGTGGGGTGCCCCAGGCTGGCCCCTGGCCTAGGCTGACACAGATGAGTTTGGGATATGTTGACACCCACATCTTGCCTCTGTTGCTCAGGCCCCACGACTTCTCGGCCGATGGCTTCAATGACTGGGCCTTCATGACGACGCACTCGTGGGATGAGGACCCCTCCGGGGAGTGGGTGCTGGAGATCGAGAACACCAGTGATGCCAAGAACTATGGTAGGGGTTGCTTCCCCATCCACTGCTTCCCTCCAAGTCTGGGATGTGAGCTGTGTGGTCACCCAGTTTCCCCACCCTGCTGCTGAGCTGTGAGGGGCCAGTAAAATCTTGTATGTTTTGGGTGATCTGGCTAGGGAGAGGCTGTACTTGGGCATGTGGAATGGTGCTGCAGCCCCTCTGGGGCAGTGGGAGTCCAGGCAGAAGGAGACCCCATGCTAGCTCACCTGACCCCCTGCCCCTTGGGGTTCCTGTACAGGGGCATGGCCCCACAAGAGGTGTTCTCCCAGGTGGTGGGCACAACCCTGCTGTCCCCTGGCAGCAAGGATGGAGGACCAGTGTGAGCCACCTCCCTGAGCCTGTCATGGGCATGGGTGGTTTTGTGGATACCTCTGTGATCCTCACCCTGCATTGTTGCAGGCACGCTTACCAAGTTCACACTTGTGCTGTATGGGACAGCCACCGACTCCCCCAGCCTCTCCAACCAGGTGGAGAGCAGTGGCTGCAAGACCCTGACCCCCAGCCAGACCTGTGTGGGTGAGTTTGGGGATGGCAGGGTGGGAATGCGGGCACAAGCAGCCCCCAGCCCATGCTGACCCTGCCTGTCCCACAGTCTGCGAGGAGGGGTACTACCTGCACCAGAAGAGCTGCCTGAAGCGCTGCCCTCCTGGCTTTGCACCCGGTGTCCAGAGCACACACTACAACCTGGAGAACAGCGTGGAACCCATTGCACCCCATCTCTGTCTGCCCTGCCACCCCTCCTGTGCCACCTGTGCAGGACCTGGCCCCAACCAGTGCCTCACTTGTCCTGCACACTCCCACTTCAGCAGCCTGGACCACTCCTGCTCCCACCAGACACAGAGCAGCCGTGCGTCCCCTGCCCTGGCAGATGGCGAGGGACCAGCTGAGGCCCCCGCTCCGGTCAACTTGCCTGTCCTAATCGCCAGCCTCAGCTGCATCCTCATCGTCATCATCTTTGTCACCATCTTCTTGGTGCTGCAAGCACGCTCAGGCATCAGCCTGCGGGGTGTGAAGGTGTATGCCCTGGACAGCGGGATCATCTCCTACAGGGGGCTCCCCTCCGACATCTGGCAGGAGGAGGGTCCCTCTGAGTCGGACGGTGAGGATTATGAGGCCCACAGCGAGAGGACTGCCTTCATCAGAGACCAAAGTGCCCTTTGATGAGCCCTCCTGCCCCTCCCCCCTCCCTGCCCAGCACTGCAGGGCTGAGGCAGGTGAGGCTGAGGGGCCCTGGACTCTGCCCGTGTCCCCTTCCTGCACTGCAGCTGCCTGGGGCTCCCATCCACTGGCACCGTCCCTCAGCCCCAGTCTGGGCAGCCAGGCATGGTCCTGCAGGCACCATCCCCAGCACAGCACCGTCCCAGTCTTGCACCATCTCTCCTGGCCCTGAGTCCATCCTCTGCCCCATGCTGGGGTGTTTGGTGGCAGTGGGGCCCCTGACACTTCCTGGCTCTGCACAGGCATCAGTGTCTCCCATGCTGGGTACATGGCTGCTGCCTGGGGTCCTGTGAGTTCTCCAGGGTGGGCAGTGCGTGAAGTCCCTGAGTTGCCATGGTTCAAGGTGGGCTGGCTGGGGCAGGGGTGGCTCTGCTCCCAGGGCTGAGCCCAGCCTGTGCCACAGCATCCCCCTGCCCCTCCCACCCTCTGCCCCTGTGGAGCTGCGTCCCAGGCTCTGTTTGTTGTGTCCCAGCTCCCTGCCACCTCCCATGGGCCTGTCCGCTTCCACCCGTGCCCTTCAACAGCAATAATGGGCAGGCCTCAGCTGCTGCTGCCCACTTGCCTGCCCATCCCACTGCCGCTGCCTGCAGGGGGTAGGAGCCCTGGCACCGGGGAGCAGCAGGCTGGGCACCGCCTGACCCTGTGCCCATGGCACAGCCCACAGCCTGGGCAGGGACCCCTTGCACAGTCCCTGCTTTGGGTGGCTGCTTTGGGCCCCTTGTGTTCTGCCCCTGGGCAGGGCTGTAGGTGCTGCTGGCTGGGACTGTCAGGTAGCGCCAGTGCCAGCACTGCCCCAGCTCTGCCTGTGTCCTGCCTGTGCTGGGCCGTGCCCAGCATTCCTGCAGCCCTAGCCCCCGATGTGCCTTGCCCCCACTTGGTGACAATCTGTTCTGCTCCCCGCTGGAGCCCTTCCCCTTGCTGCCCCTTCCCTGTGGGCTGGGGGCCGGTGCCACGAGCTCCTTTGCCGTTTGCTGCCGCACACCGGGGCCATGGTGTGGGCTCCCACCTGCGCCAGCCATGGACGGAGCCACTGGCCAGGGGCCACAGGACTATTTTTCTATAACAACTTTTTGGTGCACAGTAATTTTTTCTTGTAATTTAATCAGCCGGGAGCTGCCTCCTGAGCCTGTTTTTAATTTAATGGATGTGGATATAACGCTAGAGAGACTGAGTTATTAAATGTTCAGAACTATGCAAACCAGCTCAGCTGCCTGTGCTCTGTATGCCTGGGGTACCCTGGCTGGGGCAGTGGCCTGGCTGTGGAGACCGTGGGCCTCAGGGGCACCCAGATCTGCTGTGTAGGTGCAGGGGGTGGGCTGGAGCCCTGCCTGCAGACCTTCCCCCAGAGCCAGGGACTGCCCTACACTGGCTGTGGGCAGTAGCCAGTGCTGGGCAGGAGACATGGTGGGGGCAGGCAGGGAATGTCCCTCACCCCGAGGTGAAGCAGCTGCCTGAGGGGACGTGCATTGAGGGCAGCTAATTCAGAAACTGGCTACATGTGCGTGTGTGCGCATGTGAAAAGTGTGGGGACCTTGCACCCTTTCCCACAGCACAGCCTGGGGCCTAGCTGCAGAGCCCCTGTGTCTAGCAGCACCCTGCAGCCAGAGCACGATGCCCCGGTGCAGGAATGGCCAGGCTGGACCTGGGACCCACTCATGCCGTGGCAGAGCCGCTGCAGACACAGCCCCACCGAGCCCCCCCACGGGCTCCCGGCCCCCACAGAGGAGCCTGTTAGGGCTCATCACAGAGGAGCCTGTTAGGGCTCATCACAGAGGCCGCTCCTCTCTGCGGAGTCCCTCGGCCGCGCTGTGTCTAGGGCTGCAGCGGCTTCCTGTGCTCAGGAGCGAGGTCCCCACGGCGTGCGCGGCCCTCAGCGTGCTCCATGCTCTTCCTCTTCTCACGAGGCGGGGCTGCGGGCGGGCAGCAATCCGGGCTTCCGAAGAAAGCGGTTGCACTTGCGGTCAGATGCAGAGCCGCCCAGCCCTGACCGCCCAGGAGCAGCCTGGCCCTGGCGGGGGGGGGGAGGGGGACCCACGCTGCCTCCGGGGATGCTGAAGGGATGATGGTGGTGGGAGAAGCAGTACGGTGGTAGCCCTTGCCTTGGAGCTGCTCCAGGGCGTAGCCACCCCACGTTGCTCGCTATAGGAAGGCGAGTCAGGAAAGCTCCCCGCCTGACACGCTTTTCCCCTGACTTCCTCTAAAAGTGGAGTCGGCCCGGCAGTGTCCTGCAGGTGACATTGAAACTCCTCTGGTGCCGGAGCCTCCCTGCCAGCCACAGGAGAGGGCTCAGGCCAAAACACCCGGGCGGTGGGTGGGCTGAGCTGAGTGGAGCTGACCTGGGCTGTGCCACTGGGCAGTGGTGGTGGCAGCCGGCTGTGTGTGATGCAGCTGCCGGGGCTGAGCAGTGCCACCGTGGCACCAGTGAAGCCCTTTGAGGGGGAGGTGCCCAGGGCTGTCACAGGGAGTGTGGTCCTAGCTATGTGGATGCAGGCTGGCAGCAAGTGCGGGGGAGCATGGTGCTGTAGGTGTCCATCAGTGAGTGCTCTGTCCTGCAGCCTTTCATGGTCAAAAGGGCCAGGCTTGGGGATGGAGACAGGGTGGCCACCCTTCAGTGGGGCTGCAGAGAGTCCTCAGGACACCCCAGGTCCTGCAGTCTCTTGGAGACACAGGGACATGGAATGGGACTAGGAGTCAGGCAGGACCAGACATGGCTGAGGGAGCTTTGCTGGTGCTGAGTGAAGGCTCCACAGGAGCGATGGAACTCTAGGTATACAGGGCTGGACCTGGTGGAGTCAGGCCCTGGTGGGAGACAGCTGGGACGGGTGGTAGGGCTGGGAACTGCCTAGCTGCAGCAGAACTGTGTGCTGGCGTCGGCTGCTGGCGTGGGGACTGGCAGGGAGGGGAGGAAGCACAGGAAATCTCGCAATGGCTGTATGGTCAGCACTGGGTTTCCTGTTCCTCCCCAGCAGCCAGAGCTGCACCAGGTCCAGACCGCGCCAGTCCCGGCCCCAGCAGGACGCCAGCAGCAGCCTCACAACAAAGACCTAGCAACAAACGTAGGTTGGAAGGACTGAGCCCTATTGGGGTACTAGCCAAGAGAGGGAGACTCCTTTGTAGGGCTGGGGAGGTGGGTCTTGGTGAGGTTAAGGGCTGTGCCAGGGGACATCCTGCCCTGTACAGAGAGGTGCCCCAGCACCCTCCTGCTGCACTCTCGCTTCAGGGCAAGGCACCCGGGGACTGCCACTGGCATCAGTTTGGCTTCCAGTGGTCTTACTTACACAGTGGTCTCCTGTGTGCTGGGATGTGTCCAGATTCAGCACCTTTCTCTGAGGCTCAGCACCTCCTCTGCTTCTGCTGGCTTCCCACCAGTGTCCCGGCTCCTGGGAGCTCCCACACTGGGGGCACAGGGGTGACAGTGCCAATGGGCATGACAGGACTGGAGCTGCCAGAGAGGAGGGGCTGGTGTCTGCCAGGGGTGGGGGACACGGCTGCGCTGCCCTTGGGGAGCAGCCCTGTTCATGGCAGAGGTGACACTGCTGTATATAGCTACACACTTCCTCCTTCCCAGCACCATCCCCACAGGCCCTAGCTCCCACTGGGCTTGGAGCACTCACCCTGCTGCTTTGATTATGCTTTGCAAGGCTGTTTGCAGTGGGCGGGGAGAGTTGTCTCTGCTACACAGACCGGATGATGGGGCAGGAGGGTGAAATGCAAAGGGCCCTGGCCACTGATACAGGCAGTGCAGAGCAGCAGCCATGGCTCAGACTGTCCTGGTGCCCTGCAGACTTCATCTGGCTGGACAGTGGTGCCATGGGCTTTGGGCCGGAGCTGTGGTGCCCACAGGGGCACAGTGCACTGCTGCGGCTGCAGGACGGGGAGCTGCGCCTCCTGGAGCTGATGAAGAAATGGATGTCACAGCGGGCCAAGAGTGACCGGGAATATGCAGGGATGCTGCACCACATGTTCTCCCAGCTGGAAAAGCAGGAGGGCACTTGGCAGCTCCATGGTGACCGAGGTGGTCAGATCGAGAAGGTAGGGATGCCCCAGGCTGCGCCCTGGAGAGCCCAGTGAGGTGCTGGAGGATGCCATCTCTGTACCATCCCCGACTCCTTTTCTTGCAGTCCTGGTGGGTGCTGGTGAGCCGGACAGAGACACTGAGCCAGATCCTGCGGCGGCATGCGGAGGAGCTGGCAGCAGGGCCGCTGGCCAAGCTGAGCCTGCTCATCCGCGACAAGCAGCAGCTGCGCAAGGCCTTCAGCGAGCGGTGGCAACAGCTCAGCCAGGAGTATAGCCGGGTATGTTGGAGCCAGCAGGGGAACAGGAGAATGTGCTGGACCCACTCCCTGACCGTGTCTCTCTCCAGATGACACAGCAGGAGATGGAGAAGCTGAAGGCACAATACCGCAGCGTGGCACGGGACAGCGCCCAGGCCAAGCGCAAGTACCAGGAGGCTAGCAAAGGTGCCAGCCTGACCCCTGTCCCCTGTGTGACCTCCCAGCTTCCCTCATGTGTCAAGGCTGGCTGGAGCACCCTGCACTCTGTGGAAACTACAGCCCAGCCTGGAGTGGGTGGGGGGTTCTGGGGGGGGCGGTGTGGGCAGCACAGAAGAGAGCCCAGCCTGGCCCCCAACAAGCCAGGCAGAAGTCTGGGGGGCTTGGGACACCATGCTGTGGGTCAGGAGCATCCCTGTGTCACAGTGTAACCTCCCCAGGCTTGGTTCCCCCTGCCTGCCCTGGGACTCTCTCCCAGCCCTCACCCTCTGACCCCTGCCCCGGTGCTGGGGCAGGTGATGTGCTGGTGTTTGGGGTTTTCCACAGCCTCTCTCCACAGACAAGGAGCGGGACAAGGCGAAGGAGAAGTATGTGCGCAGCCTCTGGAAGCTCCATGCCCTGCACAACCAGTATGTGCTGGCTGTACAGGCGGCTGCATTGCACCACCATCACCACTACCAGCGGGTGCTGCCCAGCCTGCATCAGTCCCTCTACGGTCTACAGCAGGAGATGGTCCTCGTCCTGTAAGAGCCCTGCCTGCCCCACTACCCATCCTGTGCCCCACTGCCCACCCCTTACCCCACTGCCCATCCCGTGCCCTGCTGCCACCCCACTTCAAACCCCTGGGCACTGCAATGGCCGCCCAGAACCAGCAGTGCTCCCACAGAAAGGAGATCCTCAAGGAGTACTGTAGCATCAGCAGCCTGGTACAGGAGGATATGTTGACCATGCACCAGGAGATTGCAAGTGCCATCCAGGCCATTGACCCTGCCACTGAGTACAGCAGCTTCATCCAGAACCACCAGTATGGCTCCACACAGCCGTAGCCTCTCTGCCAGGTACGGCCCTGCTGCCATTGGGTGGCAGCGGCCGGCAGGGGAGAAGTGGAGGCAGAGCTCTTCTGGGTGCTCATAGGTACGAATCTGAGGTGCCACCAGCTGTGTCCTTTGATGAGAGCCTGCTGGAGGACACAGAAAACCTGGTGCCGGGGGAGCTGCAGCTGAATGAGCTGACCCTTGAAAGTGTTCAGCACTGGTGAGTGGAACTAGCCATGGACAGGGGCAGGTGAGGGGCAGGGGCTAAGCCTGCTGCTGGCACATGTCTCTTGCAGCCTGACATCTATTGAGGAGGAGTTGGTAGCTGCCACAGAGGCTGTGAGTGTCAAGGAGCAGCAGACGCAGGAGCTGAAGGCAGAGATCCAGGATGAGGAGCAGCACCGGAGCCCCGGGGAGCGGTGAGGTGCAGCTGAGGGGGGTGAGGGGCCAGGGCAGTGGGTGCTGACAGCCTCTCCCCTCCCCAGGGTGCACTTGTTGGGCAGGCGGCAGGGGCTGCACGAGGCGCAACAGCAACTTGAGGGCTGTCTCTGTGCCCAGGCCAAGCTGCAGGTGCAGCGGGACCTGCTGGCCAGGAAGCTGGCAGAGCTGGGCATCAGGGATGCCCTGCCCACCCTGTCTCTGCCAGAGGATCGGCAGTCCATCTCCTCCACGGTGAGTCAGTCTCGCCTCCTGTGCTTGCCTCCCGTGTTCTGGAAGCTGCAGGGATGGGATGCACAGCTGATGCACAGCCCATGCCTTCTTCCAGGAGCAGGAGCGGAGTGGGGCCAGCGCACTGGAGACCCTCAAGAACCACATCACGGGCATCTTCAGCCCAAAGTACTCGGTGAGTCCCTGGGTGCCTCCAGCCACCCTGCTCTCCACCCAGCTGCCTCGCTGAGCCTGTCCTCTCCTTTCTGGCTACACAGCCCCCCTTGCTTCAGCACCCCCAGATTCTGCTCCCACCTGCCCTGGACACAGCTTCCAGACGCTGCTGCTTCCCCACCTCCGGCACAACTCAGGAGTGTGCATGGCTGGGCTCACCTTGTCTCCTTCCAGCTGCCACCCCCCGTGCCCCTAATCCCAGATGTGCAGAAGCCGCTATGCCAGCAGGTCTGGTACCACGGGGTGATCCCGCGTTCAGAGGTGCAGGAGCTGCTGACCTGCAGTGGGGACTTCCTGGTGCGGGAGAGCCAGGGCAAGCAGGAGTACGTGCTCAGCGTGCTGTGGGATGGGCAGCCCCGGCACTTCATCATCCAGACTGTCAATGTGAGTGACCACAAGCCGGGGGGTGGCTGGGGTGGCCTTGCATAGGCAAGCACAGGTTCCTGCCCATCACAACCTCTCGGCCTCCCTCCCTGCAGAACATGTTTCGGCTGGAGGGTGACAGCTTCCCCACCATCCCACTGCTTATCCAGCACCTCCTGCAGAGCCAGCAGCCCATCACCCGCAAGAGTGGCATTGTCTTGACCAGGGCTGTGGCCAAGGTGATGCAGGCAGTGGGGAGGAGGATGGGGCCCCCTGCACAGGGGCAGCCCTACCTGGCCCTTTCTCCTGTCAATGGCTGAGAGCCACAAACATGCTTCCCCAGCTAGACGGGGGACTTGGACCTGGTTCTCTGCCTGAGAGGGGGCTGCAGAGCAGCTCACTGGTGTCTGTTTGCTGCAGGACAAATGGGTGCTCAACCACGAGGACGTGCTGCTGGGGGAATGCATTGGTCGGGTGAGATGGGGTGCTGTGGGGTCTGCCGGAGGACAAGGGTTGCCTTGGGCCACATGGCGAACTGAGCCTGGTGCACCTGTGTCTCGGAAGGGTAACTTTGGGGAGGTATTCAGCGGACGCCTGCGTGCTGACAACACCCCCGTTGCTGTGAAATCCTGCCGGGAAACTCTTCCACCTGAGCTCAAGGCCAAGTTCCTGCAGGAAGCCAGGTCCGTGTGGCCATTGGGCTTCTCCTGTCACATCTGCCCATTCTCGGAGCTGTTTGACCCTGCTGGGACTGCAGTGCCCTCGTGCTGAGAGCTGTGTCCCCAGGCTGGCTGGGCAGAGTGCCCTGGGGATGGCTTGTGCCTCGGGCAGCTGTGCCTCTCTACACTCACAGTGCCCATCCTTGTCCCCACAGGATTCTCAAGCAGTATAGGCACCCGAACATCGTGCGGCTCATCGGCGTCTGCACACAGAAGCAGCCCATTTACATTGTCATGGAGCTGGTGCAGGGTCAGTGGCCCCATCCCCGTGGTCCCCATGCATGCATGGGTGAGCCTGTCAGGTGTGCCTGGGCAACCACAGCCTCTGCAATCTGGGCACAGGGGGGGACTTCCTGACCTTCCTGCGCAGTGAGGGTCCCCACCTCCGGGTGAAGGAGCTGATCAAGATGACGGAGAATGCTGCCGCTGGCATGGAGTACCTGGAGAGCAAGCACTGCATCCACAGGTGGGCCCTGGCAGGACAGAGGGAGCCCTGGAATCCTCACCACCCCATCCTGTGCCAGGTGGAGCCCCAGGGACAGCTGGGCACATGGCTGATTGCTTGGGGCTGACTCAGGGATCTGGCTGCTCGCAACTGCCTGGTGACAGAGAGGAACACCCTGAAGATCAGCGATTTTGGGATGTCACGGGAGGAGGAGGATGGCATCTATGCCTCCACAGGGGGGATGAAGCAAATCCCTGTCAAGTGGACGGCCCCTGAAGCACTCAATTATGGTACAGGATGGAGCTGGGTATGGCCTGGCACCCCGCAGCTTATCTGGGAGCCAGGAGTCTGGCACTATCCCACTCCCACGCACCTGGTCCTGGGGAGTGAGGCAGAGACCCTGTGCACCTCAGCCCTCAGGAACATGGGCACAGCTGGGCAATGGTGACATGGATGTCCCCTGCCAACACCATTTGTCCTGTCCCATGTCCCCAGGCCGATACACCTCAGAGAGTGATGTCTGGAGCTTTGGGATCCTACTGTGGGAAGCCTTCAGCCTGGGTGCCGTCCCCTATGCCAACCTCAGCAACCAGCAGACGCGGGAGGCAGTGGAGCATGGTAGGGGACATGGCTGGGGCTGGCTCCTAGAGTGACCATGACCTGTGGGTCCAGCACTGTGGAGCTGTGCCCATGGGATGGGCCAGACGGGGTTGATGTGCAGTGAGGGGCCAGTGATCCATGTCCCCATCCCTGTTGCCCCAGGTATGCGGCTGGATCCTCCCGAGCAGTGCCCTGAGGAGGTGTACCAGCTGATGAAGCGCTGCTGGGAGTATGACCCCCACAAGCGGCCCAGCTTCAGCACCATCCACCAGGATCTTGTTGCCATCCGCAAGAGGCACCGGTGACAGGAGCACCACGGGCTCTGGATCCCATGGCAGTGCTTGGGGGCACAGCAGAGCTCTGTCTGGACAGCGGGTACCGCAGGGTGGCTGTGTGGTGCTCAAGCCCCAGAGCAGGGGCTCCTGCATGACCCAGGGTGGGACATGGCACCCACAGCTCCTGCCCAGTTTCATCTTGTACAATAAACACACGAGGTCTGCAGCTGTGCATCTATGAGCTGTGAGGGGACATGGACTTGTGCTGCACTGGAATAGGGCACTGGGACTTGGCACTGGGACGAGGCACTGGGATGGGGCACTGTAATGATGCACTATGGCAGAACACCGTGACGGGGCACACGGTGCACCAGCATGGGGTACCAGGATGGGGCACATTTAGGTATGGAACTGGCATGGAGATGACTGAGACAGGGCACTGAGACAGAGGGCTGGAACGGGACCCTGGGACAGGGCACCGGGACAAGGATCACGGACAGGGTACCGAGATGGGACAGCTGGATGGGGCACAACTCGGATGGGGCACCGGCATCTCGGCTGGGCTCCGGCGTTGGGGATGGCTGTTGCCGTTCGCTGCCGGGCGCGGGAGCGCCCAGCCCAGCCCGCAGCGCGGTGTCCCGGCGGGTTCGGTGCCGCCTCCTCGAGGCCTGGCCCCGCGGGCGGAGCGCTGGGCGGGGCCTGGCCTGGCCTGCTCCATCCCGGCGGGCCCGGGCGGGCGAAGTGAGGCCTAGGCTGGGCTGCCGAGCCGCCCAGGGTAAAACCGGGGTTGCGGCGGTGTCACCGTCGGTGCTGGCCCCGCCTCTCTCGTCTCTCCCCGGCCCCGGCCCATCACGGCGGGGCCTCAGCGCGGCGGCCCCGGGCGCTGCCCAGCTCTGCGGGGCCGCGCGGCCTCTCCGGCCCCGGCCCCATCAGCAGATATAAATATCCAGCATCGGATTAAGGCAAGTAGGACGCGGTGAGGGCTCTTGGAGGAGGAGGCAGGAGGCCGCGGTGAGGGGCTGCGCCGTCTGACCTGTCTCCCCGCCCAGTCCTGACGCAGGTGAGAACCTGTATTCCTCCGGGATGAAGCTGAAGAAGCAGGTAACAGTGTGTGGAGCTGCCATCTTCTGCGTGGCCGTCTTCTCCCTCTACTTGATGCTGGACCGGGTACAGCATGACCCCACACGCCACCAGAGTGGGGGCAACTTCCCCAGGGTGAGTTTGGGGCAGTCAGGGGGGAGTGAGAGGGGTCCTGGGATGGCAAACAGGGACATTCAGCCAGGGAAATTCATGGGGAGCCAGCCCTGGCCTCTGGGCATTAAGGTGCCAGGGCCAAGATTGGCTCCCCACAGCTGTGAGTGACCTCTTGCCCCTTGCTGTGGCTGTGGCTTCTGTGCCCTCAGAGTCAGATCTCAGTGCTACAGAACCGGATCGAACAGCTGGAGCAGCTGCTGGAGGAGAACCATGAGATCATCAGCCACATTAAGGACTCGGTGCTGGAGCTGACAGCCCATGCAGAGGGGCAGCCAGCATTGCCCCAACACCCCCCGAATGGCTCCTGGGTACTGCCCCCAGAGAGTCGCCCAAGTTTCCTCTCGGTGTCCCCACAAGACTGCCAGTTTGCTCTAGGGGGAAAAGGACAGAGCCCAGACCTGCAGGTGAGGGACTGGTGGCTCTGCTAGCGTGAAGGATGCATACCTGGGCATCCATGGGGTCCTGGCTCTACTCTATCAGGGGTCTCTCAGCCCTGTCTCCCACCCACAGATGCTGGCTGTGTACTCCCTGCTGCCGTTTGACAATCAGGATGGTGGTGTCTGGAAGCAGGGCTTTGACATCACCTACGAGCCCAATGAGTGGGACACAGAGCCCCTACAGGTGTTTGTGGTGCCGCACTCCCACAATGACCCAGGTGAGAAGCAGGGGTTGGCCCAGCCCCTGCTACCCTGCAGAGCTGGCAGGGATGCCTGGGCCCCCCACAGTGACCTCCCGCCTGTGCTGCCAGGCTGGATCAAGACTTTCGACAAGTACTACTACGACCAGACGCAGCACATCCTCAACAGCATGGTGCTGAAGCTGCAGGAGGACCCACGCCGGCGCTTCATCTGGTCCGAGATCTCCTTCTTTTCCAAATGGTGGGACAACATCAGTGCCCAGAAGCGGGCTGCTGTGCGCAGGTAGGGCTGCCCAGCTGGCCCCACTGTCCACCTAGCTCCTGGGCAGGCTGAGAGCATAGTGAGTGTGAGGGAAGCGCCCTAGGGACTGGAAGGCTGCCTGGGCTGCACTGCAGTGGCCATGGGCCCTGCACTACTTAGCATGGGGTGCCCTCAAACTGCCAGCAGCCTCCCAGTGCCATCAGATGTCAGAGTCACTGTCATGTGGGGTGAGAGGTGGGGGAGACAGATCTTGCCCTGTGCCCCTCCTGTGCTATTGGGCTGGGTAACTTGTGTGCAAGGCTCAGGGCACCCATGGAAGGGTGGGAGACCTGGAGAGCAGGATTGTGTGGTGAGACAGGTCCCCTTGTCTGCCCCCTGACCAGAGAGCATTGGGGATGGAGGACACAGTGGAGGGTGTATGGGAATGGCCTCTGGCCGGCATTGGGCTGTGGAGGGATGACTCTGTGTGAAGATAGCATGACAAGGGGAGAATACCAGTGGCAGCTGAGGGGGCTGCAGGTAGACTGTAGGTGGCTCAGGGCAGGGGGACTCTGCAATGGATGTGTGGCTCTGCAGGGCTCTGGTCACATCTTGGGTGTCCTCCTCACAGGCTGGTGGGTAATGGGCAGCTGGAGATGGTGACAGGTGGCTGGGTGATGGCTGATGAGGCTAATTCCCACTACTTCGCCATGATTGACCAGCTGATCGAAGGGCACCAGTGGCTGGAGAAGAACATTGGTGAGAGCTGGGCAGATGCTGGCTGCGGGCCTGCCTAATGTGCTGACAGGACCCTGCTCACAGGAGGTGCTGCCAGCCCAGCATGAGGCTGACAGGTCTCTGTGCCCTCAGGTGTGACACCACGGTCGGGCTGGGCCGTAGACCCCTTTGGGTACAGCTCCACCATGCCCTATCTGCTGAAGCGCTCCAACCTGACGGGCATGCTTATCCAGCGTGTGCACTACGCCATCAAGAAGCATTTTGCTGCCACCCAGAACCTGGAGTTCATGTGGAGACAGACATGGGGTGAGGGGTTGCTGGGGGGAGACTGCAGAGGGGACCCTATGGGGCAGGTGGCAGCAGAGAATGGCTACCAGCCGCTTTTCTGTGCAGATGAGCCAAGCACTGAGAGGTGATGTCTCTGCCCTGTGGGACAGCCTCAGGGAGACTTTCCACCTGCCCCCATGTCCAGCAACACTGGGGGAGGCTGCTGTGCCCTCTGAGCTCCAGGGTCTGCTCTGTCGGACTGCTGTCTTTGGGTCCCCCTGCTCAGGGACAGGCAAGGGAGAGCCGTTGCTGGTGCTCACCTGTCCTTGGTCCCACAGATCCAGACACCAGCACCGACATCTTCTGCCACATGATGCCCTTCTACAGTTATGATGTGCCCCACACCTGTGGCCCGGACCCCAAGATCTGCTGCCAGTTTGACTTCAAGCGCTTGCCTGGAGGCCGGATCAACTGCCCCTGGAAGGTGCCTCCCCGCGCCATCACTGATACAAACGTGGCAGAGCGGTGAGTGCAGCAGGGGCAGGGGCATGTGACTCCCAGCCTTGCGGGCCATCAGGGGCCAGCCTCATGCCCTGGCCCCCACACAGAGCCCAGCTGCTGCTGGACCAGTACCGCAAGAAGTCCAAGCTGTACCGCAGCAAGGTGCTGCTGGTGCCCCTGGGAGATGACTTCCGCTATGACAAGCCACAGGAGTGGGATGCCCAGTTCCTCAACTACCAGCGCATCTTTGACTTTCTCAACTCCCGGCCTGACCTCCATGTACAGGTATGTGTGGAGAGCTCTGTGGGGCAGGGGACAGCAGAAGGCCACAGCAGAGCAGTTGGAGGGGTGGGTGAACAGTCCTGTGAGGGGTGGTAAGAGTCCCCACTGCAGGAGCCCCGGCTCAGGTCTGCATGTGCTGTCTTGCAGGCACAGTTTGGCACGCTCTCTGACTACTTTGATGCCCTGTACAAGAAAGTGGGCATTGTCCCGGGGATGAGGCCACCTGGGTTCCCAGTTTTGACTGGGGATTTCTTCTCATATGCGGACCGGGAGGATCACTACTGGACAGGATACTTCACCTCCCGGCCGTTCTACAAGAGCCTGGATCGGGTGCTGGAGGCCCACCTCCGGTGAGGGGCAGTGGGCTGGTCCGTGGGGCACAGGAGGTGTGCAGGGGGCATGGGTGAGGGGTGGCCGGGCAGTATCCAGAAGCTCCACAGCCCCTGGTCTGCACCAGCTGCCAACACACTGGACTGGTGCACACACTGCTAAACCCTCACCCAGTCTCAGGGCAGTGTGTGCCTTTGACACCCTCCTCCCAGGCCAGCCCCCCCCGTATTGTATCACCAGGGCAGGGACCCTCAGTGACGCTCAGTGACTCTGCACAGGGGGGCAGAGATCCTGTATAGCCTGGCACTCGCCCACGCCCGCCGTGCCAGTGCTGATGGCAGGTACCCGCTCTCTGACTACGCCCTGCTGAGCAACGCTCGCCGCAACCTGGGCCTCTTCCAGCACCATGATGCCATCGCCGGCACCGCCAAGGAGGCTGTGGCTGTGGACTACGGAGTCCGGTGCGTGTGGGGGCCAGGGCACCCTCAGAGCCTGTCTTAGACTGGGGCTGGTGGCTCAGGGCTGGGAGAATGGCTAGGTATGGGGGTGCTGTGGGGAGGTCCTCCCTCTCACGGGGGAGATGTAGAGGGTGTTGGGGCAATCCTGGGGCAGACAGGGGTGATGGTCCCAGGTGGCTCACTCTGTCTCTGCCCAGGCTCCTCCACTCCCTGACCAACCTCAAGAATGTCATCATCAATGCTGCACACTACCTTGTGCTGGGGGACAAGGACACATACCGCCACGACCCAGCTGCACCGTTCCTTGGCATGGTGAGCAGCACCAGCCTCTGGCTTCCTGCACTCTGGCACGTTGTCCCCATTCTCCCGGGAGCAACTCTGTGCTGCAGAGGCCAGAAAAAGAGCCCCAGCTTGTGCCCGTGTCCCTTGGCCCAGCTGGCAGGAGAGTTGGGCACACCCAACTTTACTACTACTCGTTACTACTCCTCCCCAGGATGAGACACGCTCCAGCCAGGACTCTCTCCCAGAGAGGACAGTGGTCAAACTGGACACCTCACCTCGGTAGGGCCTCCTGCCTTCTCTGGAGACTTTATGGGACTGTGGGGAGGCAGTGAGGGTGTACATGTGAAGCTGTGGGTAGGTGCAGTGGATCTGTAGGTATTGTGGGGCATGGGACATCTGAGATGCTGTGAGGCTGGGATGCCATGCCTGTTACCCCCCACAGGTTCCTAGTGGTGTTTAACCCGCTGGAGCAGGAGCGCCTGAGCGTGGTGCCAGTGCTAGTGGACTCCCCACACGTGCGTGTGCTCTCTGAGGAGGGGCAGCCCCTGCCCTCCCAGCTCAGTGCAGTGTGGAACTCTGTCACTGATGTGGTGCTTGATGTCTACCAGGTATGGGGTGCCCCACACCCACAGCCGATGCGTGCTAGCTTCCCATCCCGCACACTACCAGGGTGCACTGGCAGCCCTGCTCTATCCCTGCCCTGCAACACAAGGTCCCACAGCTGTCAGACCCCCAGGTCTCCATGCCTGTCCCTTCTCAGTAGAGGCCCCACAGTGCTGAGCAGGGTCTTTGCCCCACTGACCCCAGCCATTCCCCAGACGTGGGGGGCTGGCTCAGGTGCCCACACTGCCTGCAGGTGTCTGTCCTGGTCCGCCTGCCTGCGTTGGGGCTGCGTGTTCTGCAGCTGCACAAGTCCTTGGATGATCACGCCATGCCAAGGTCCTCCACGCGCCTGTACCTACATGGCCGGGACGTGCCTGTGCGTAAGCCCAAGGCTGTGCCCCTGCACATCTTCCCGGCTGCTGCTGACGACTTCTGCCTGGAGAACCAGCACCTGCAGGCCTGCTTCTTGGGGCGCACAGGCCTGCTGGAGGTGAGTGCAGGGCTCCGACAGGGCGTGGGGTGGAGGAGGGCAGGGGTACCTCCTGCTGCTTCATGTGCTTACTGCTGTACTGGCCCACACCTGCAGAGCCTGCGCCAAGCTGGGGAGGAACGAGGGCACAGGGTGAGTGGCGAATTTCTCGTCTACGGCACCAGGACCTCCAAGGACAAAAGTGGGGCCTATCTCTTCCTGCCTGATGGCGAGGCCAAGGTACAGGGTCCACACCCAGAAGCCAGTTGGCAACTGTGCTCACAGGACTGTCCTCAGGCAGCAGTCTCAATGCAGCTATCCCTTCCCCCAGCCCTACACTCCCAGGGACCCCCCAGTGGTGCGGGTGATGGAGGGACCCCTCTTCTCAGAGGTTGCCAGCTACTACCAGCATGTCCAGACCGTGGTGCGGCTGTACAATGTGCCAGGTGAGATCTTGAGGCTATGCCAGGTGTCACTGGCCCAGGGAATGGGGCAATGCTGCCCATGGGGCTCAGCCTCTCACTGCCTATCCACAGGGGTGGAGGGCCGGTCCCTGGATGTGTCCTGCCTGGTGGACATCCGTGACCACATCAACAAGGAGCTGGCCCTGCGCTTCAGCACTGACATTGAGAGTGATGACACCTTCTTCACGGACCTTAATGGTTTTCAGGTATGCAGCAGGCTGGGGAGGGACAGCAGCTGCCCACAGGGGGACAGTGCTCTGGCACCAGGCCCTGTGAGAGCCATCTCTGGTCACTGATCTCTGTCCCTTGGCAGATCCAGCCCCGCAGGTACCAGCGGAAGCTGCCACTGCAGGCCAACTTCTACCCAATGCCTGCCATGGCCTACATCCAGGACATGCAGAGCCGCCTGACACTGCTCACAGCCCAGGCCCTGGGGGTCTCCAGCCTCCACAGTGGTGAGCCAGGGTCTGTGCGTTGGGGATCTGCTGTTGAACTAGGGCTGTCCTCCCCAAGGGAAGCAGGGGAGGAGAGTGCTGCAGGCTGGGCAGGGTGCCCTGCTCCTGCTGTCTCTGGGGGCTCTGTGCTGTGGGCTGTGGCTGGCACCTGGTAAAGCCTAGGCTGCAGGGACTCGCTCTCCACAGGCCAGCTGGAGGTGATCCTGGACCGGCGCCTCATGCAGGATGACAACCGGGGCCTGGGCCAGGGGCTGAAGGACAACAAGCTGACCTGCAACCGGTTCCGGCTCCTCCTGGAGCGCCGCAGCACTGCCAACAAGGTGCTGGTTGTGAGGCAGCAGGATGGGAGAGCCCAGCCCTGCCTTGGGCTGGAGCAGGGTGGAGGCATTTCCAGAAAGCCACAT
The DNA here is from genome assembly GCA_013401135.1 of Cettia cetti. NCBI lineage: Eukaryota > Metazoa > Chordata > Aves > Passeriformes > Sylviidae > Cettia > Cettia cetti. The sequence continues at coordinate 4,139 of VZUI01066421.1, read as the reverse complement.
GTGATGGGATGCAGTGTCCTCTCCCCTCTTATCCCATTGTTCTGGCACTGGGCAAGGATGGGCCTGGAGCAGGGGGCATGGGGAGAGCAGGACATGCAGTGGGGTCTGTCCCTGTGGAGCCACGTTGCCCTCATAATCACAGTGTTCTTGTCCCATCCCCTCGCTGCCCTCTGCGTGTGCTGTGCCACCCATTCAGAGCTCCGGCTTCTTTTCCAAACTGGTCTCCATGTTTAAAGCCTTGAGCTTCCCTGGCACCAGGACTGGCAGCCCTGAGGTAATGGCCAGCCTGGCCCTGCTGTCTCTCCCTGTCTTGTGCACTAGCTGTTAGCCACTAGTCTAGCCAGGCTTGTAGCAGGTCTGTAGCCTGACCATCAGCTGGCCAGGGTCCTGTTTGGGTGCTGGGGAGGGGGACCTGCCTAGGCAGGGGCAGCTTTGTGTGCACTGTGCTGACAGGTGCCTGGTCTCGAGGCACTGCTGGAATGGGGGTTCTGTGGGCCTTGCCCAGGCTCTGCCTGGCTTCCTGTGCCCACGCTTGACCCATGTGCTGCTTGGCAGGTGCAGGACGAGCGTCCCATCAGCTTCCCCTCCCTGCTGAGCCACATCACCTCCATGCACCTGAATACTGAGGCCTTGGTCATGCCAGTGGCGCTGGGGAAGCCAGCCCTACCAGCCCTGCGCTCCTTTGTGCCCCTTACCACCACTCTTCCTTGCGACTTCCACATCCTCAACCTGCGGACGCTGCAGGCAGAGGTGAGCTACGACCCAGGGGCTGTGGGACTCTGGTGGGGGTCTTGCCCTTGCTGTCCCCAGAGCTGTGCCTCATGCTCCAGCTCCCTGCAGGATGACTTGGTACCATCAGCTGAGGCAGCACTGATCCTGCACCGCAAAGGCTTTGACTGCAGCCTGGAGGCCAAGAACCTGGGCTTCAACTGCACCACCAGCCAGGGCAAGGTAGGGCCAGGCTGCCCTCACACCTCCACTGAGTCAGGGCTGGGCTGGGACCTTGGCATGGCAGTCATGGAACGTATCAGACTGTCCTGGGCATAGTGCTGCCCCAGGCATCACATCTTCACCTGGGCTTCCTCCTCCTCTCTCCCCAGCTGGCTCTGGGAGGCCTCTTCCAGGGGCTGGAGCTGAGCTCTCTGCAGCCCACCTCACTGACGCTGATGTATCCACTGGGCACAGCCTCCAACAGCACCAACATCCACCTGGACCCCATGGAAATCGCCACGTTCCGCATCCGCCTGGGGTAGTGTTGAGGAGAGGAGTGGCTGGACAGCACAGGAGCAGCACCAGGACAGCAGTGGAGCAGTGCCAGCAGTTTTGTGGCGGGCACGGGCAGGAGGGGCCAAACTGGCAGAGGCTGCTGCTGACACTTTCTAATTTATTAGTTTCATGTTCTCAGATTTTGGAATGAACTGCTGTGGCAGGGCTGGACCAGACACTACTGGACACGGTGTCAGATGGGCCGAGCATGGCTGGGCAGGGCAGCAGGCTGGGCTCTGCTGCTGGTGGGACAGACACTGCTGCCCTGTCACAGGCAGGCTGACCAGGAGTGTGGCCACACTGATGGCTGGGGCAGGGGCCCATGCCAGGAGCACCAGTGGTGTTTGGCAACTGCCTGAGGAAGTGCCAAACTTGGGACTTGGGACTGAGCTCTCCTGGACTTGGGACTGAGCTCTCCTGGAGCTCATAGGAAACACAAGGCTGTTTCCAAGGGCCCTGGTCTATGTGTGGTTTGTGGCTGTCACTCAGGGGAGTGGGAATAGTGCGCTGTGGGGAGATAGGGCAGCACTCCGTGGCAGGCAGAGGACAGCTTGAAGATTTGGCCAGGAGCCCCAGGCACCTGTGAGAAGTTGGTGGCATGGCCAGACCCAGCTGTGCTTGAGGGCAGGCAGTGCCTGGTGCTGGGCAGGAGCCAGTGGGATGGGAGTCCGTTCCTTGTGCGGGCAGCAGTGCCTGCGTGAAGCATGGGAGTGCCTTCCCCAAATCCTGAGCCTTTAGCCCCTTTGCAGAGTGAGCCTGGCAGTCCACTCTGCTGGAGCTGCAGTGGTTGAGTCTGAGCTAATTACACCGTGTCACCAGAGCATCCTCCTGGTTGCTGTGGGAACCACATGCTGTGCTTCCTGGCCCTCTGGGGCTACTTACTGCCCAGGGTATGGCAGCAGGGAGGGCATTGGGAAGGACTGGGTGAGGTGGGGAACTGCCTCAGCTCTAGCCTGCTTGGGTTGGACTGGATGAGCTTAGAGGTCTTTTCCAACCAAAATGATTCTGTCATTCCACAATTCCTGCACAACCCCCAGCACATCCACATCCCATGGGCTTGGCCTCTGGAAGCTCATCACCTCACAATGCTTGCCCTGTGCCCTGGCCTGGTCCACTGCGCTTTCAGGGACTCTGAGGATGGGCTCAGGTGCCCAGCTGGGGCCCTGGGTGCAGCCGGTGGTGCCTTGCATCCGGTGGTGCCTTGCATCCAGCTGGGAAAGGAGCCTGCCGTCCTACTCCTGGCCCTTTACTCATTACTAATGCTCCCGCCTCCACCCCGATCCCTGTGGACAGAGCGAGTGCAGGAGGCTCTAATGGCTCTGAGCGGCTCTTGGTGGAGGCTGCGATGGAGGCGGGAGCAGGAGGGGCTGTGGTTTCTGCCTCCGCTGGAGCCAGAACTGCCTCTGCCCAGAGTTGGCCGGGAAGATGCTGGATGGGCACCTGCTCCAGCTGCTCCTTATCACAGCTCTGTTCCCCAGCATCCTTGGGACAGGTACAGCCCCATTCCTGCCCCTCCTATTCCCTGAACCCATCCCTGATGGGGCCTTGTCCCCTGAGGGTTGCTCCCCGACAGCCCAGAACGGAGGTTGGGGGGTCTGTGCAGGGAATCAGACACAGAGAGGGCGGTCCATACTGGGGATGGTGGCCCAGGTGTGGTGCTGTTGGGGTTACTCTGGCTGCAGCACATCTGTGAGGGTCTAAGTGCTGTCTCCGTGGGGTGATTGTGAATAGGGAGGGGCTTCAGCATGGGGGATGGGGGCTGACCTGATGTCCTGGGGGCTTTCCCCTCCTCTCTGCCACCATCACCGCCCTTGCCGAGGCCTTGGTGAGCACTGGAGGTCATGGCAGACACAGGGCCATGGCTGCCAGAAGGTAGTGCCCGGGGAGCTCTGCTCAGCCACTGCTGCCTCGTGGGGTGTAGCCCACTCTGAGAGCCGAGGGCTCCTGTGCCAGGCTCCTTGGGACTGGTGAGCCCTCAGCCTAGGCCAGCCCAGCCCTGCTGGGATGGGGAGGGCTCTGCTCTGCTGCATCACGGCAAAGACAACCTCGCTGGAGCTGGCAGCCTGTCCTACAGGCTGCACAGTTTCTGTGGTCGCTGCAGTGGGGACTTGTTCCTGGCCCTCTCCAATCCCCTGCTCCCGCTGCAGTCTTGGTGCAGAACCTGCACCTCTGCGAGGGCTACGTGGGCCCTGATGGCCGCTCCCACCCCGGCTTCTACTGCCCGCGGCTGACAGACCCCCCCAGCCACCGCTACTGTTGCCAGCCCAGCCTGGACTCTCTCAAGTCCTGCTGCTCTCAACTGGCCCTGGAAGCCCTCACTGGAGTGAACCTCTCCAGCCTGGCAAGCCCGGGTCTACTCCGGTGAGCAGGGCTGCAACCGGCTGTGTTGCAGGGGACGGGGAGCCCTTAGGGCTCCTGGCACATCCCCAGGGGCTTCTCGTGGTTTGTGGGACAAGGGCTGGGGACAAGGGCTTGGAGCCCACAGTGGGCCCTGGTGGCCGCCCCAGTACCGTTGCGCCATGGGAGGGTCACGATTGCCCCCTCCTGAAGTGCCCCACCCCGCAGGAACCCGCTGGCCCTACCTTTCGTGGGGCTCTATGGGCTCATTGTCCTCCTGCTCATGGCCATCGACCTCTGCCACTTCTACTGGACCCGACGGTGCCACCTCCGCCACCTGCTGCCCTGTGCCTGTCGCCTGCCCCGCGGACCCCCGGAGGGGCACCGGGGCGGGCCTCGGCCTTCCCACCGTGCCCCCAGACTGACACGCCCCAGCCAGGGCTGCTGAGGGGCGGCCACGGGCAGGGCCGGAGGTGTACCCAGGGGGGACTCGCACTTCGGGGTGCCGCGGGACATGTGGGGGGGGGGGGGGGGCC